>JABEXW010000199.1:0-80676 GCA_013266185.1 Fusarium sarcochroum
GATAAGTACATATTATAAGTACTGAGTCTAAAATAGTCAAGGTCTCACCGGTCGAAGAGCGATTTTCTTTATCCTTTTCAGTGTCGGGCGATGGGTTATTCTCCGTTCCGAACAGCCCGTTCTCTGCCACTGGCGCTTCCCCTGAGTATCTCTACAGTGCTCGTGCCAAGTGGGAACATACTATATTAAATCAATGGATACGGCTCGTTGTAGAGTTTGACGTCGTTTGGATGATCGAAGTGCCTTGTTTTGCGATAGTGCGAGGGGTCGCTTATAAAAACCCCGCACCTAACAATAGAGTGGATGAGACAGGTAGTTTAGATGCCAGAAAGGCCGCTAGACCAGTGGTCCAAAAACAAGGGCCTCTGTAATTAATAACAGAGGAATTGGGCAACATATGCTGCTTCGCACTACATTTTGTTGAACTTGGAGCGCTAGCCAGACTTGAAGATGTAACGCTTGATGAAAGTCACTAAACCGCGACACCAAAATATGTCAAGAGGCCGAGCTTGACCGGTGTTGACGGACGCATTATCTACCCGGAGTCGATGAGGACAGCGGTAGAGCTGAGCCACATGGACCCGGCCAACGCCATCCACTGGAACAAGCTGCTCGGATTGCTGCTACTACCAGGACCGTATGGGAAATTGAGCATTTGGATACTGCTGTGCGAAATCTGATAGGAATGCGCAAGCTTCTCTTAGTAGCAGGACAGTGGAGCGAGAGAGGCAGCTGAGAGGGATGGGGAGAGTATGGGGAGAGGTCCACAACCCCGTGCCACTACTCTTTGCCAACCGAATCGTCTCTTCTACCCCACAAGATCATTCACTTCTTCTTCGTGGCAGTGACGACGACGAAGACGACGACGGTCCCCGCGCTGCCAAATAGCCCGCTTGCTAGCAAGATGCCAAGCCTAGCAGTGGCTCTCAAGTAGAAATTGTGACGCCTCCATCGCATCGCTATACCGAGTGGCCACAAAGCATACTGTCAAGGCGCTCCAGGGTATCTACCCTCTTGATGCTGCCGTCAAGCGAGGAGTTGCCACTATCGTTCTCGATACTACACACGGTTCAATTTGTGGTCTAGTTAAGGTTTCTACTAAGAACGGGCCGACCCGTGATGACCTAAGCACTTCTGTCGCCGTGAATGGCATGCTTAGCTGCCATTTATGTGTTATCAGTTGAAGTTCCGACGTGCACGCGGCATAAAGTCCATCAGGTAATCTGAAAAAGCCAAGTCAAACCTATTGGGGGACTTTAAGCTGATGACGAACAAATGCCCACAGGTGGGGGGATTTGGCTGTAGACGTGAGCAGGACTGGAGATACTCAATGGCTCTTGATAGTAGCGTCCCTGGTCGCAAGGAATTGAGATTGGAAGGATGATTGAACCACTAGTGAGTTGGTCCCGCTTCAAAGCCTCGTTGTAGACTTGAAAGAGTGAAGGAAGTGTTCAGCTGTCAATGATTTGCAAGGCTATTTGATGATGCTGCCTCCCAGAGGTATACTTTAACTATCTTGACGAACACAGTAGATTCGCAAGACACAAAAGCTCAATCATGAATACCAACTAAGAGGTGGCTGGCTTACTAGATGTTTTATGACACCTGTTAGAAAACGGCCCAGTGCCCACAAGTATCTGTATTTGACTCCCCGCTCGATATCATACTGAGCTAGAAATTCCATCATAATACAGTGTACGAGTGGCAACAAGAAAATTTTCCTCCCTGGCCCCTCCAATTGGTCGATAAGCTTCGGGCCGAAGTGTGGGCGGTGGAGATAAGCCAGGGAAAGCCTGGCAAGACTGAGTATTTTAAACGAAGATTGACCCTACCAAGATGTTGTATTTCGATTTACAACGATGGCAACTTGCACCGGAATTTTACAATGTCCACCAACTCTGACATCGTTCTCGAGCCTCTCCATGATGAGTCGCTATCCACGCCGATGGGAGAAAGTGAAGGGCCTCTACTAGGAAAGCCCTACTCAAACCATGATGATGCGGATGAGTCCTCCGAACACACCTTGCGCCAGGTTCAGCAACCGGGATTCCTCCGCAACTCGATTTACGATCTCCTCTCGCTTGCGATGGCCACTCTAGCACTCATTGGCCTCTCAATACTGCTTGTAGTTTGTCAAGATAAACCCAACCCGGAATGGACAGCAGGCGTGACGCTCAATGCAATCGTTTCCATTGTCTCCACTGTCTTCCGCGGAGGCATTCTTATGCCTGTCACGCATTGCATTAGCCAGTTCGGATGGCTGTGGTATGCGCAACCTAGAAGTCTCCAAGATCTATGCCACTTCGATGCTGCAAGTCGTGGGCCTTTGGGGAGCGCTCAGCTTCTTTTCAAGTTGAAACTTTTGTGAGTCCCTCGCAATATAGCGAGCAATCACTAGATTATCCACGGCTCGAAGCTGACGATTTCAAGACAATACGCTAGTATTGGCGCAATTGTAACTATTGCTGCAACTGCTATTGGGCCTTTCTTCCAGCAGATCGTACACTATGAAACTCGTGCTGTAGTCGACCCCAACCAGCAAGCTCGGACAACAGCGGCATATCAATGGGGTCAGTCAGCACGTCCAGACTCCATTTCACCAACCTGTAAGTACTCTATGTCACGAAATAAAATTGTATGATCCAATTCTAACCCAGTTACAGATCCGGACACGCCTCACGACATTCAGGTTGCCGTTCGCATTGGGCTTCTGTCATCACACCTGTCTTCCCCTCCCAATCCACTTTATAGTTGTCCTTCGGGTAATTGCACTTGGGAGACTTTTAGTACTCCAGCTGTGAGCACTCAATGTGAGGACATCACTTCCCACGTCCGTCTCAACTGTTCGAAAACGCTGGCGGTGGGGTTCCAGGAGGAAAAGGAATCTTGCAACATGGTTGCAGATAAAGACAAGATGCTACAACCGCTACTTCAGGACTCCCGTCCGGGGACAGTTTTCTCCATACGCCCGGATTACGTGCGTGATGTCCTCCCAGCAATTCGGCCGTACACCAACAAGACCGGCTTCCTCGCCATGGTACAATGGGTTAAGGCACACTCGGTGGACCGTCAGGAATACATCAAGCCGAGCACCACTTTTGAGGCCGTCAGGTGTGGCTTCTACTTCTCAATAAGGCATATTAATGCCACTGTCTCCGAGGGTGTATACTCTGAGGAGTTATTGGGTGAGCACACTAGTGCCAAGATCCTCAATAGTACCGTTTCTAGTGATGTCACAGACATGGGCTTCTATGATCCTTGGGATCCCTTTACGCTTGGCCTTGAATACCGGCCACCTTTCCCAAGTGGCAGCAAAGATCGAAAACCTGTTTTTGTCATCCCATATGCTGCATTTGTCCGAGTCCTTGGCGCAATATTCGGCTACAATATTCTACAAGGAAATGTGACAACCGGTGCAAGTAGTGCCTTATTCGGGCCAGAGTATACCACGATGCTCTATCAAGCAAGCAATACCACACGTGCTATGCACTACATGGCGGAGTATTTGACACTGTCAATGCGTGCCAATGCCTCAAACGCCTTGCAGATATCTCGAAAGAAATCATCTCTAATAGACGACGAGAGTGCTGTGTATGGTCAGGTGTTGGTGCAGCAACAATATGTTATCGTGAGGTGGAACTGGCTCATCCTACCTGCATCGATTCTTATCCTTACCATCCTGTTTGTCACGCTGGCAGGTATAGAAACTCGCAAAGGCAAGGTCGGCATATGGCATACCAGCCCGCTCACTCTGTTCTTCCATGCACAGCCAGACAGCGACATGAAGAGCTTGCTTGACAGTATTACAGCGCCTCTTGATACGGCTGACGCGATGCAGGATGCTGCTGCAAAGTTGCTTATAAAGATTGGTGCAGACAAACCAGTGAATCTTGAAACCAACAGACTGTCTGAATAGAGAATAATCGGAGACTATTGGGAACGCTGCACATGACAGCAGATAACTCGCATGGCCATTTAGAGTGATGTGTCTTTATCAAGATCGGTCTCGGGTTGAGTGTGGATTGTCTGGGAGAAGAAGGAACATACGCTCTCATATTTATTAGAAGCATAATTTACAGTCATAACGCAACAAGAACCTTTGAGCTGAAGATCATATCGAAGAGCTGGTACAGTTGATATACTCAAAGGCTGGAAAGACGGTGGTGTTTACAACAGATGGCGCATACCTGTACAAGGCGCTATCTTCAGAAAGAGGAACAAACAGCCCAAACTAGAAATCTATTTCGACGAATAGGCTCTTGTTGAAGAAACCTTGTCGTCACACTCAGGTGCCTCAGGGTGTCTTCTGAAGGGGTTTAAAGATATTCGATCAATCCAAGATGCTTACAATACTTCATCATCTTATTATCAAAGACCTCAGGATCACGTTCGGGCAGGGCGATGGATGATAATAACTCTTTCTCTATCAAATCTACGAAGAAAGCTTTAAAGACTGCGGTCAAGACCTTGATCGATATGTCTCCAAAGAGAAGCGTCTTCTCGAACTGTATCGCTCAGTGTATTTTTGGTATTCTCTTTTCCATGGCTTCTGTTAATGACAACCATAGGGTCTTCAGGATATAGTCTCTCCTTATTACCCTATGCTCTGATCCTCGCTTTCCTTCAGATATATCTTACGGGTGCCGACAGCGACACTCTTGGCAGCGTAGGGTATAAATTGGATATTCCTCACGGCCCCGTTTCTCAAAATAGCAGCCAAAATCTTTAGAGCAATGACGGCATTCGAACGTTCGCCCCAAAAAGTCGATAGAGTCATTGGTCTGTTCGATGAAGAGCTTTTTGGTGAGCTTCTCGCTTGCTTCAGACGCTTGATATGCTGCAGCCTCCTGTTGAGTAGTCTTCAACTCATGCTGGAGCTTGTGTATCCTTGTGCCACAAGCGCGAAGTATTTCCATCGACAGGCTGTGTTCAAGTTCCACATCTCGAAATGTTTGCAATTCGGTAAGCTGTTCAATACACTTCGCCGTAGCTGAAGCGATAATAGAGTGGAGATCAGCATCTCGGTTTGAAGTTGACACCTCTTGAAGGACCTTGGGGAACACATCAGCATCCTGTGTCTCTTCAAGGATGGCCTGGATCTTCGAGTTTGCAAGTTGAGACAAGTTTTGGATGTTGTAATAGTCAGCGATTGCATTGACACGTAGGTGAGACAACAGAATTTCGACAGTTTCATCTTCAGTCGGCTCTGAAGGAGCGGGAGAAGAGTGTGACACGGCATCTGCCTCTTCCCGATTCTGCCCGTCGTCGGAGGTGGACTTTTGCTCGCTTTTGAACACGATTTGGTACTCTCCTGTATAGAGAAAAGATATCATGTGCTGGACGGCAGGAAGGTCAAACCCATTCACAGTGATGACTTTCGATATCGCTTCCTAGCAAAAGAGTAAGTATGAATCACTGAGCAACGGTGTTTAAAACCTCGTACCTGAAAACCTCCACTGAGAGCAGCGGTTAGTACAGGCGATTGCGGGCAAACAATCACTTGATGGAGTTTGAATTCATGACCCTTGCAAATAAGAGTAAAGTCGCTGTACTTTCCAGACTCTATCAACGGCAATAGAAAGCTGCGAGACGGGAGCGCCATCTGGATAAATACTTTGTTCCGTCTAGGAACTTATGTGGCGCTGTATGACGGTTTCGAGAAGTTCCACGGTCGCTTCGTTAACAAGCGGGAGTAAAATTGAAAGATTTATCGAATGTGGCCCGTTGGAAAGAGAATGACTGTTGCACAGCCGGAGAAGCCAGTTTTCAGCATTGTGGTTGCGGCCTGATCTATGACATACACCTGCATGTTGGTCGGCCTCCCGCAGCAAACAATGATGCGTCAGTGCCCAAGCGCCAAGAGTCCACATGTACGTTTGGCCTGTTCTTCAAGGAATAAATGTCTCGTGTTTATCACAATTGGTACATTCTTTAGGATGTAATACTCAACAGCGACTTTTGCATAAAGATACTGTAAAATGAGCCACGACTCTGCAATGGCTGCAAGGAATTCAGTATTTTACAGCCACATTGAGTTACAATCACTATGTAGCACACACTAGCTTGCAGTATTGCAGTCGGAGTAAGGACTGTGGCATGTCAAACCTGTCAGTAATGTCATCCTAGTATCTTGCAACGCGGTGAGCCAAAATCTGAGCTATAAGACTTCGCTGCATCGACTTGAGGTTTGGCAAAATGGCTTTTCCCTCTGTATTACTAAAGTGCAGAAAGCCAGTTTTATGAACAGACCCAATGGAATATTGATAAGCACCGAATTCATTTGACCGGAACAAGACACCGGACATGACATTCAGCGGTGAACGCCGTCCATGATTGATGTCGCCATAAAGGATGATCCGGCCAAGGACCGCGGGGCTCCGATCATGTTACGTCTCGGTCCATCTTTACTAATCGACACTAACTTCATTGGGTCATAGTGGCTGATAAGCAACCCCAAAGTGTAACTTTGTGACACGGAGCTGCGGCCCCGGAGCCGTATCCCGTGTTTCCCCGCATTTTCTTCACGTAGCAGACCCCGAGAATGTTCCGTTTGACTTGGTATATAACTAGGCCTGATAAGTTCTTCAATCAACACTTACAGATTATACCCATTACTTTATCTCCAATCTCTAACCATATCCGCAAAGAGTAAGTGTATCTTATTTATTCGTCGAATATCATATTCTAACCTATCTCTAGTGTCCAACAAGATCGTCCCTCTCACTATCATCAAGGGTGCTGGCCACGAGCACATCGCCATCCCTGAGGGCGAGTGCGCCGTCATCGCCGACTTCCACTCAGTCCAGAGCAAGTCAGCCACTTCTACCCCTCACTTCACCACAGGGTTCTACAGAGTTGTTCCTGGCCCCACGCGATATGGAGATTACGACTATGAGGAGACCAAATATGTTCTCAAGGGCCAAATCGACGTCACTGTAAGGATTCAATGCTTTCTGAAGTCTTGAACAAACAATACTAATAATGCATAGGACGAGGCCACCGGTATTACCCACCACCTCGTTCCGGGAGACTGGGCCTTCTTCCACGTTGGATCTAAAGCTCAGGTTAGTTCCCTGCCACAATCAATTTGTCAACACTTGCTAATCTGTTTGTAGTTCTCCACCAGAACTGAGGGCGTTGCTTTCTACGCTGTCACTCGGCCCTTGAACAATACCCCTCACACTCACCTTCAGGGCCGTGAGGAGAGCACGTCAAAGTTGTAAAAGTCAATATTGTTAGAGTCTTAATAGGATAGAATAAATGTTTACAGTACATTGGGCGTATCATCACCCAGAAGAACCTTAATCCCAGTTTTACCCACGCCAGTACTATAGTCTACCCACTAGACATGCGAAGCCAAGCAATAGGCATGGTGGTGCAAGAGTAGCCCGCATTGCCCGTCTCACTCATCAGCTCCAGCAGCTCCAGCAGTCTTATTCAGACGACACTTTGCGCCACCCCTCCTATCGGTGGCTTGCCTTTTCAGTCTGGGCACTGAGGCACTTCTTTGACGCGACTGGGAAGTTCTGTGGCGTCTTTATGGATGGCCGGGCAACTGCTAGAGATGTACCCTTCCGGCCGGGCCCCGTCATACGACTACCTGTCTCATATGTAGTGACATCCGCAAGACGGCTATACTGCCTTCATCTCAGTCACGAAACAAAATCCATACGGCTCAGTATACTCTATAAAAGGAGGGGGTGGCGTGTGGGCCAGGTACTATAAATGGCTTCTATCTGCATCGATCTAAACAGCGAAAAAGAGAAGGTAGAGTATATTTTTATTATGAATGACACCTACTGATAGGGCAGGTGATTGTTTATTTGTATCGAACCCACCTGTGAGTGAGACAAACGCAAAGGGATTCACACTGTAATCAAGATATGGTATCCATGTCGTCCGCAATCTCCTGGACGGGGCAAGTGCTGTCGTTAATCAGCCCTGCCAGAGGTTTCCCTCCGTCAGCGGGCAGGATCAAGCTAGTTATTGATGAGCAAGGTAGACTGTCTCCCATCAAGCTCAGTGTTGCTAAATAAACACGGCATGAAGAAATGTATTTCGGTCCTGACCCTGATCTGAAGTGGACAATCGCATGTAGAGGGCAATCATCTGATCAATCACAACCTTCAATAGTGAATAAATGTGCGGTTGTGGTCAACAGTGAAAATCAGCCGCCACTGTTATCGGCGAATCAATAGATGATGCAATAGCATGCATGCAAAATGGAGTTGACATAATTTCTAGTTTGTGATTAGCGGGATATGATGATGGGGTTAGACATCCCCACTGATATTCCATCGACGTTGTAATGATGGGAAGGTCATTAAGTAGAAAACAGGAGGATGATCTCTCGTTACTAGACCAAGTACTTGATGTGCGCTATGCTTCCAGTACCGAGGAAAGTGCGTGTAGGTTCAGTGCTATTACCGCTTTTTCTTAAGATATCTCTAAACATAACTGACTACAAGTGGGCCAGCGAGCCTTGTAAGAACCTTGCAAGGGATAAAGAATACTGCAAACTGATCACATGTTGACTCTGTCACTTTTGCTACGCCTTGTGGGATGTTAGGAGCCTGCGTCTCAGCTTATAACGAACTGGCCAATGCGTTAGTAGAGAGACACTGGATTACGCTTATATAGCTAGACTTGTACGTAACTAAGTTCACATCAGCCTTTAGGATTCACAAGCATAGCCATTCGCTTGCAGAGCCACTACAGGTATCATATAACAACTTGTTACAAGCGAGCTTACTGATCAAGTGATAACGACGCTTAAGTGGCCCAAATAGGCTTAGTTGCAGCACAGGCTGTGTAAGACACAGGGATAACTTACCCTTGTCCCTCACCTACATCTAAACCCATGAGCTTCGTATATACACAGCCCAGCCTCATGGTGCCAGGAAAGCGGAAACGTGGACATTGAAAGACAGAAATAAACTGACTGACTTGGTGTCAATTGAACGGGGAATTTGACCGATTGTTTTTTGTCCCCTACTTGGAGTTCTCAAGTCTTTCGACATCCCCTGGCCTAGCTAGCTAACTGGCGCTGCGGAATCAGCTTTGCATATACCATGGCTCAGGGGTTCAGGTGTCAGCATTCTATCTAGTACTGGTAACCTGTTAAGTTTAGCTAATTAGTCTAGCGTCAGCGGGCATTATCACAGTTGACATGCTCCGCCACTAGAAGTCTAGACCATCCAAGCCTTACCGACGACGGTTGCAAAACGAAACTAAGTATAAATAAGACCGGATTAACCAGCCTCATAAACAAACAGACTTCTATAACCCAGCAATATCATCACCACTATTTTCTAGACTCTCAAGATCATCTACTTCCACCGACTACGTTATCCATTCCCCGGCGACTGCCCCCCAATTTAAGCTTTCTTTAACTTTCCATTCAATTCAATACTCACGTCGTCAAGATGGTTCTTCTCAACGCTGCTCTCGTTGCTGCTCTACTAGGAAGCATGCCTATAGCCTCTGGCGCAGCAGTACCCATTAAGCAGGACCACAAACTCATCGCACGTAACACCTTCCAAACGGAAACCTGGGAGCAGTACAACGCTATGATCGAGACTGCTAAGCGCACGGGCGTCTGTCTCGATTATATAGACCCTTCAAAGCAGGATGGCACTAAGCCATGCGGTGCCTACTGCAAGAACGAAGCAACCAGAATTTGCATCAACAAAGACCTCCACCCTGAAGACCGCCCCTGGACTATCAACACGAACCCCGACGGTGAGCGCTACGTCGCCGGAAAGTGCGAATGCGACACCACCGCAGCGGACGCTCTCGCTACAACGACCATCGACTTCGTCGGGAAGGGCCTTGATGCGGGTTTTAGAGAGCTAGGATCGATCACATGTGGCGTAATGCTCAATGTCCTCAAAGAAGCTGTTCTAGCTGGCACCTACTTCATCCCGGGTACAGGTCAGGCAGCTTTGGCGGCTAGAGTTGTGGCCAAGACTGTCAAAGTGGCTGCAAAGTCTCAGGGGGGCAAGGACAAGTGGCAAGAGGCTGTCAGTTCAGCCTGTGCGGTTCGTGGTGGTTCTCAAGCGAACGATATCAATAAGGGCTATGCTCTTTTTGAGGGCGCTCCCGATGACTTCACGAAGGAGGAGGATAAGCCCGCTGATGAACCCGCCGCCGAACCCAACGCTGAACCCAATGCTGAACCCAATGCCGAGCCTGAAGCTGAGCAGGATGCCCAACCCGATGCTGAGCCAGCTAAAGAATCCGCTGGAGAAGATACTGATGATGATGCTTCTGCAGAACAGTAGTAGTTGGTACTATTCTATGAACCAAAATCCATTTTGCAAGGCCTAGGGATTATTTCAGAACTTGAATATTAGTGGCGGTTATATATTACCTGCAGATGGGGATGGGTAGGATGAAATCATGAGGCTATAGTAAAGTTCGAGTTTCTTTTTCCTCGAACTCTTCTTTCGCTTTAGCTGTTAGGCTTCGAAAGAATATTAGTTTATAGAGTTATATCAAACACCTTGCCAAACTAAAAGTGAGGATACGATTAGTCTCATTTCTTCGAAACATTTTACCTCGTCACAAAATGCCCACAAGTGACCTTGTGGGGTCAGCTCCATTCTCTCTTCGACCATCAATTCATCACACATCGAGCCAAATCACAAGTCTAGTCCAAGTTCCCAATGGCATCAGAGTGAGTACATATAATACTCCACGATGCGCTGGGGGTCACACCAGACCGGCCTGATCGCCTGTAGGTGCGCGGACATTCGACTCGGAGTGATTAGCAGCTATGTTGCCTCGAACCTAGCATTTGTAGCATTCAAAGAGCTTTATTTTTCTCTGAAAGAGGGGTGCCTCAGGCATAGAGCAAGGTGGTCCATGCTTGTGTCCGCTTTGCTCGAGTTTGACTCCAGGAGGTGATGCGGAAAGTATTCCGAGATAGATATCAGTATTCTGTTTCGGCGGTAAGACTTGTTTGCCAACGGCAAGCACATACCTAAATGTCTTGCTGGAAGGGGAAATGAACTTGTCAGCGGATGTACTGTACCTTGTCATTTATGTTCGAGGGTTGTTGTTGCATGCGCATCACGCATCACACCAAGTCGTGTCATATCACATATTGCGACCTATCATTGTCGTTTTTTTTTGGCTTTACCACATTTCGGCATAAGTTTTCTCCGCCACCAGACCGAACCCTAAAAACAATTTTCGGTTTCCATCGGCTTTTTATCACGCGCGCCACTTTGAGGAGGCGCCACAACAGCTACGTCATGATCTGTGTTATCTTATCAGGTTTGCAACATCACAGCGTTATGACCTCAAGCATATCGCGTCTTCAAACATCACATTCCATAGCCATGCTTCTCTTGTTCCAGCATGCAAATTAATTTAATTTCCGAGTTAGTAAGAAAACTGGATTCCTATTTAACTCATTTATTCTCACTCCTTTTATCCTAGTATTTCCCCCCCCAATTTATTGCCTACCCTACATTCAGCGTCGTTAAACCCCTGCATGAAAGCAAACGTGAAGATATTTCTCTGACTTTGTTACAATTCTCAAAAAGCCACCTACAGATATAAATCTCTGAAAGCAAACCCATCGGCATAAAGGGAGGTGAGTTGGGTATTACTGATGTAAAATAGGCTAGTTATTTCGAAAGATAAGTGTGTCCCTTGCAGTGATTAATCGCAGGAAGCTTGTTTTAGTTCGCGGATAAACTGCTTTCCAATTGGGCTATTTGCTTATTATAAGAAACTAAATATACGCCAAGAAAAGACTAACATCACAATCACCATGTTCCTGTCTTTTTGATACAAACCCAGCCCTGCACCGATAATAAAACAGACGGTAGTTCAGAAAGTTAGGACAATGACACTGGCTAAAGCCTGTGGCATGATTGGTAGACCAATATGTGATGTCTTGACCCTCTTCTCATCTACCTGCAATCGATCTCATCACGGCACAGATGATTATTGCCCGGAATATAATATTGAACTCGGAATCCCATACAGGGATGCTAAGTGCTATGTGTAGATTCGGGTCGGCCCGACCCGATTGATCTAGTCCCAACTTTCCCACTAAAAATCGTTCAAAAACCTTATGCCCTGAGCGGCGCGATTCGTTAGGGGCAAAACACATCCGGCTGTGGGGTCAAAAGTGTGTTTACATAATGCCGAGGTATCACTGTCCAAGCTACGGATGTATAGCCCGGATGGATGGTCTAGCTTCAATATGGACAATCATCCAAATGAAAATATTACTTTTCTATTCGGATATTGCTCTTTTCGTCTTAGTGCCGGTCTTTCCAGAGAGCGTCAATTGCAAAGTAATTGGTGTGTCACTATTGCTTGTTCGTGGTAAAGTACCTGAATTTCTCACTGGTGAAAACGACGAACCAAAGTCGACCTTCATGTCCCGCTCTGGCAAGGATACGGGCGAAAATGCGGAACTTGCACTCTCTGACCTTTGGGGGCTACATTCACTCAGCTACTGCAGCCTTACCCCTCATCATAGGGCTGTACTTGAGTCCCACATCATCATCACCTTTCAACGCAGCTATGGACTCCGACCGCCCTACATTGACTGAGACAGCCCGCGCGTCAACAGTGGACGGCCATGAGAGTAGCGATGATCAAGACGAGGATGAGGATTTCCAATCAGACTCCGAAGCGTCCGACCCTGACGGCGACGACGACCATGTCAAGGCCAGATTTGATCAGATTACCGACGCCGCACGGAGCTTCACCATTACACTGCGAGACTCGACCAAAAACAGAGGGGAGAGATCCAAAATGCACATGAACTTTGTTGATAACCACCGGGAGGCAATGACTGGGAAGACCAGAGAAGGGCAGAACTTCCTCCACCATCTTGCCTATTACAACTATCGGCAGGACGGGGCAGGCGAACCCCGCTCTAGTCTACAATGGCTGATGGCCCGAGCCGTTCTTAGACTATCACCCGAGCTCATGGGAGACATGGATAACATGGAGCGGACTCCATTGACGGCGGCGCTGATGTGTGGCAACGGGATGTTCGCCTATGCAGTGTGTAGGAACCTGACGCTAACGACACGCCAACGCTTCAAGGTTCCTCTGCTAAGCGAGTGCGAGTACGCGGGCAATAACCAGCGTATAACGTGCCTACATGCGGTTTTCACCTGCCCTTTTGACCATGAGGACTTGAGGCCATCGATCGTCAAGGACTTATGCAGTTTTGTACCAAAGCAAATGTTCTCTACCACTGTCCATAGAGGTCGCACACCCTTGCACCTGGCCGTTGAGTTTGAACGATGCTGCACACGCCAAGTCAGTGTTGTCGAGGAATTACTACGCTGGGGCCCAGCTGCATTGGAGATTCTGATTCCGCTGGAAATATACTCCAATCGGTCTGTATCTGTGTATCAGTACCATCAGCACACCCGGGAAATGGGCGAGCAAAGGATACGAGCCCAAGCTAGAACAGGCGAGGAAGTCAACAATGAAGAACGAAAGACAAATAAGACAAGCTCTGAGCATAGCTTTGACTAAGAGGAGGAGGATCTAAGTGTCCAGAGGGAAAAGGAAAAAGAGGAGGCGTCTGACGAAATCAGTAATATACTCAAGCTGATGTACTTACGCAACCAGAACCCAGAAGATGCAGACAATTCTTTGCGTTTGCAAGAAGAGACAGGTAACGTAGAGTCCTTTTACTCATTCAAGTCGTTGTATAGTCCCGTGCATTGTACCTCTTACGAAGCTCCTTCGTACAGAAGACGCTTGATAGTGTCTGTGAAACATCACTGACGTTCAACATAGACAAGGAGCTCTGGTACGACTTTGGTGCACCAAAGAAGACTAGTAGGGCTGCCTTCCTGAAGCATTTCGATTATTTGCAGTTCGAAAGGATCTTGAAGCACGCTGCGTTTCCGCAGATCGAGCTTGAAAATAATCGGGAAACGTCCAACGCGAAAGCTCAAAGCAAAGAGGTAAGCCCCAGGACTCTCTGTTTCACGACTATATACCGAAAAGATCGAAGGACATCACGTTCTTTTTTGAGTGGCTCGGTGGAAAGGGTGTGGCTCGCATCATTAATGTATGACGTCCATTCGGAAGACCTATTCTCAATAACCAATGACGCTTTAGGTCGTTGTGGATGATTTGAAGACCCCATCACATAGTGATCAGGCTATTGAAAAGGCACTACTACCTTTTGTAAGTTACGAAGGCCCCAATACCCCAAACAACAATATTCACCATATATAGGATGTCGAGATTCTTGACTGGCGGCGACTAGATCTTGATCCAGTCTCTCTATGTAGGATTGGTAACCAACTCCGCGAAATTTACCTCTATTGGGGTGGCAGGAACGCAGTTCTTCGAGCATGGTCAGAAAAGGAGGGTCTAGCCCGGATACCTACTCTGGAGGTAATTCATCTATGCCAGCAGGAGGTATGACTCACCTGATCAACGAAACCCGCTCATTGGAAGCATCAACGCGGCTGACAACGTCCTACTACAGGCTTTTGAGTCCAGTGAAAGAACTGAACAAAATCTTGATGCTTTCGAGTCTCGCCTCCAGGATTCATGGCCCTCCGACGTTTCTAGCCCTAAAGTAATCCGTTCAAGATCAAACAGTGGCAAGTAGACATCGTGGTATCAGGCATCAGATGCAAGGCTCAACCGTTCGAAGCAGTTGGCGATACAGAGGAACAGCTTCAAGTCATGGGTAATTATAAAAAGCTTATCCCACACTTATATACACATATTTGTATACACCTATACATCTATGTGCTCATTCATATACTTATTAGGGCGATCTGAAAATATGTGAGAGTGGCTGTGAAGGCTGTGATTAGCTGCTGTAATCATATGTGCAACTGCGCTATATGGGTCCTGATCCTAGGGCCACCTCTCGCTGTAGAGGCTCGATAACATTTGCATAGACAGCATTCCACGTCTCTGTATCTTCCAAGCTTACTCTAGAACCCCCACTAGTCCAAGTCCAAGGCACCCTCAAGCATGCTTCAATGGCGCTCTTGTAGGTAGGAAAGCAGTCATCAAGAGTTTCCAGAAGCCGCCGGGCAACCTCCATATCAGTATTGGGAGTAGGCACACCATCGTTTAGGTCATCTTGATTCCAGAAGCTTTCGAGAGGTTTCCACTTATGGACTTCAATCAAGAGAATGCCAACTCTGAGTATCCCCAGATTTCTATGAAACCGGTTCAGGTCGACTGGCTCTGAAGCTAAGGGAAGGTCATCAAATGATGTGCTGAGGTACGGCCGCTGTAGGTCGACTTTCCCTGTCGAGTTATAAAAGAAGTAGATGCGGTCTTTGTCCCAGTGTTTACTGAGCCACGGACTCTCATGGAGCTGGAAGAGGGAGTACGCAAAGACTAGCGCCAGTCTGCGCCGCTCAATCAATGAAGGAGGCTTATAGCCCTTGAGCATCATTTCGAAGGTAGTTGCTGGCTGAGATTGAAGATATTCCAACTGTGCTTCTTGCATATTCAGCCGCCAGATCCGCTGTGACGACTCGTAGTCCTCAATAAGGAGCTGCAGGCAATACTTGACGCTTTGACTGTTAGGATCTATGTCGCAAATTTTGTCTAATTCAGCACGATCCTGTGAGTTTGAAGAACTGGAGCCTGGAGTTAGCGGAGGTTAAGCTTGTTGGGCCCGAGTTTCAGTCCTGTCTTACCTCATAGCATTGCAAGCCTCAATCATGACAGTGCCTTCCCGCCACTTCCATTGTGTCCGGCATCCAGGATGTGCAACTAAGAAGTCGAAATGAACCATGCTCTGACTTGGCTCTTTCGTGGGATGAATGCAGCTAGCGAGAGAGAACCTCGCCTCATGCCGGCCCATACAATCGCAAGACCAGCACTTTTGTAATGCCATAAAGAGACGTCGTGATAGGGCCCGAAGTTTTGACGATGGTCCCTTAGAGCTTATAGTAGTGGGTGGCCTTTTCTCGGCTGCCTTGCATGCAGAATCCACTATGAAGGTGACTCGTCTGTTCCATTTCTCAAGATTCTGGAGGCAAGTGTTTCTATCCTTCTCCTTCTTCCAGAATTTGAAACGTTCGATGAAAGTACTTTCGGTAATTCCACAAAGGCAATCTTTTTGAAATCTTTCCAGCGTGCGGTACATTTGAGCGTCGCTCTGGGTTATCATTAGTCGAACTCTGATAGAGAAAGCTCTTGACTCACTCTCTCAGCTTTGGATACACGGACAGTCTTATCCTCCACCAGTCGGGCGAGAAGGCTTAGGACCTTTTCCATAATCTTCTGAAACGCCAGATAATCCTGTGGTGATGCAAAAAAGGCTTTGAGAGCTGGCTCAACATCTTTAGCCTGGGTCCAAGACTCGATGTCCTGGCTCGTGAGAATCTCCTGCTTTCTTTCTTCAAAAAGACCGGGCAACCCCAATACTATCTTCTCGATTGCCATTCTCAACTCCAATGTCTGCCAATGGAATTCATGGTAGAATTCCTCGAGTTCCTCGTCGCGTTGTCGACGCGACGTGGCCTTGCGTAGAGAGGTCGCGGTATCGGAGTATACCTTGCCAGCTTCGATGAAAAATGGCAAAACTCCGAATACGAGGCCAGCTATTTCGAACCCAGACATTGTTCACGGTAAGAGCTGGTCCCGAGCCAGAAATTGCCTTGGTATCTGAAAGTGGGAGGTTATGGAAGCTGGTGCAGCTGAGCGGGGGTCGCCCAAGAAAAATGATTTCGCCCAGTGAACAAGAGGCTCCGTCTGCTTTGATGCCCCAGGCAGCCAACTTGGAGAATGTTGAGCTGTCCTGCACCTCCTACCAAAAATCTCAGGCATTGTTGCATGGCCCCCAATGCCAAGACAGCAACCAACACATCACGGCACGATACACGGCAGGCTACGATGAGGTAAGCCAAAACCCCGCCCCCAAGCCCCCAGACCTAAGCTCCATCTCGTAGTTTGATCTTCCAAAGTCCAGTAAACCAGCATTACATCAGCTGCTCAGACATCGCGAAAACTGAGGCTCACTTCCCTGGCACTAGCAGTGTCAACATGCCTGTACGAAAAGCCGCATCGGAATGTGCGCTACTGCTTGCTCAAGCTCAATCTAATCGCTCATTAAGCCCCGACACTCGGCTCGGCTTGGAAGATATCACATTTATGTTCAAAGTATGGGCAGGAAATATCGGGGTCTTTGCTCCTGGGAATGCATCCATCGAATACCGGTTGAGAGAAGACAAAGATGTCATGGAAGCTCTTCTTTCTATGCTAGTCAGCCTTAGAGGGCATATTGAGCAGATTATCAATCCACCTCTGCGAGAAGAAGACGAAGACGAAGACGAAGACGAAAATAACGAAGAGAAAGAAAGTACAGGCGGGAAGGAAGAAGGAGATCTACTAGAGCCAGCCATGTCGATGTCAACCTCCGCCAGCTCTTCATCGTCACTTACCCTCGACTCGGATGGAACAGAGGAGGAGCATAGCAGCATGTCAAGACATGCTCCGAGCACAATGAACTCACTGCAAAAGGCGAATGGCGTGATCAATCATCTTTACAGGCTTACTTCCGTCATCAGGAAGCCAGTATCGTCAACTGAAAACATGAGAGTTCGAGATTTCATCGCCAAGCAGATATCGAACGGTGAAACCGAAGAACTCTACGATGTAGAAGATCACGCTCGGTGCCACATGCAAGCACGCTTCCCAAAAGCTCCGAATGTGTTGGTGGAGCGCTTGACAGCAGCAGTTGTGTTCCGAAGAATGAAACTGCGATACAGGCAACGGCATGAGTTCAAGCTTCAACAAGGCGTCGAGTCCTCATTCCATGTTGCCCCTACCATAAATGAGATCTCGGATGATCTACCTCCCACATCGGCGTTACTCAGAGCCCAAAGGCGTGGGGACAATGTTCAAAGCATGACAAAAAGCGTCAAGGGCCTCAAACGTGATAGCCACAGTATCACATGGTCTGCCACCAACGCCTCATCTATTCACAAGTCTCGATTTGCGAATTACGCACAGTCGACGGCCCTTTCCGGGATCACACATGGCGCTATGGCTCGACTTCAAAAGCTGGATGTTCCTCTTCCACCTGGGAATTCTGAAGAGGGCATTGGTAAGACAAAATGCACTTACTGCATGAGGTTTATCACTAAAGAGGAAATGGAGGAGCCTCGTTGGACGTGAGTCGTATTCATACCACCTCTCGCTCTATTCTAGCTAACACTTTATGTCAGACGCCACGTCTTGAAAGACATCGACCCTTATGTATGCCTCTTCGAGGAATGCAAGCAAGGGGACGCTCTTTTCCATTCAGTCGAAGAATGGCTGGGTCATATGCAATGGCAACATACAGTTCTTTGGACCTGCCAGGCCCCGGAGCATGAGAAGTACATCTATGATTCAGAGACTGGCCTGGAAGAGCACATCAGACACATGCATCCTGGCTCATTCACAGAGGGTCAGCTTCCTAAGCTAGTGGATCAAGGTGCTTTGCCAGCGCCAGATACCTTTGCAATGTTGTGTCTCTCATTCCAAGCAACCGAGACGGCTGAGACTGTGGGGGAGTTCCGTGTTCTGTGTCCCATCTGTCGAGACTTTCCACAGCCTTCCGCCTTGAAGGAAAAAGAAGGTGAAGCTTCACACGACCTGCAAAGCCATATCGCGGGGCATCTTGAGTCCATCGCACTGCTTTCGCTACCAGACAACGATTTACCTGGGGGTGAAGAATCGAATGTGAAACAGTCGGATGAGAATAGTATAGCATTAGTACGTGATATTGCTGATCACTCTCCTACTATGTCTTCTCACGAACCGTCCGAACCGTTTCAGATCTATGATTCTGATCATGATCCTACTATTGACATTCCGGTCCCAGACTTGGAAGATGAAGAAGCAAGTTGGGATAAGATCTTGGCGCAGTTGCAGTTACCATTTCAGGGTGAAGACCCTTTGTTACTGAGATGGCGGGAACGAATGGAATCTTCAGATAAAATGATCGAAAAGGAGATGGCTGAGCTCCACGAGGAAAACTCACCGAGTATATCCGCAAACGTGGATCTCGGCAAGGGCGACGACGAACAAAATATGAGATGTGATCCAACAACGTCAAAGGCCCAAACTAACGAATCCAAGGACCAGCCCCTACCAAGCCCGTCCCTAGTTCGGACACTTGATTCCCCACTAGAACATCCAGAGCAGTCAGTGGATCGGTACAGATGGATGGACTGCATGACCGACTTTGCCGCACAGTTCAAAAAGATCGAATCTTCCACAGACAATATCACGGGCCCTACTCTGTCGCCCGTTGAGATAGCTCTCATCGACGATGGATTCGACATTACCCACCCTGACTTTGAAGACGCAGCAGGCAGCAAATTTCGAGGGAAAAGCTTTCATCACTATCAAGATGGCTCTATATGGCGAGTGTCGCCATACTACGATTCAACTTCTGGTCATGGCACGTTAATGGCAAGACTGATCCATAAGATTTGTCCAAGCGCTATCATCCACATTATCAAGCTGCAAACATTAAGAGTGGAGAATCAGCCAAATCATTACGTTGAAATCGAGCCTGACGGAGTGGTTAATGTAAGCAACACTTATTCAGCATCTCTTGTCATTATTTTTAAGTTCTAACGCTGTCTAGGCCATCAATTATGCAAGAAGAAGAGGAGCTCAGATTATATGCATGTCGTGGACTATGAAGCCACCAACAAGAGAGAGCATGATGGAGATTGACGATGCAATCCATCAAGCCATAAATGCTTCTGGAATTCTCTTTTTTTGTGCTGTTGACGAACTTGGAACCCCAGAAGGCTTTCAGTACCCCTACAAAAGTAACCCTGCCATCTTCAAGATTGGCGGAGTCAACCTCGCCACGATCTACGACGCCCACAGAACAGATTTCTTATTTCCGGGCCACTCGGCAGTAAGAGAATGCAGCGACGACAGAAGCAGAGCTGATATGAACGATTTTGGTGCTGATTCGGACAACTCAATCGCCAACGCTCTTGCAGTGGGCCTGGCTGCCCTAATGATCGAATGTGTCAGGCTGAGCAACGTTTATGCTAGTGACACGAAGCAATCTGACCCGTCCCTCCCCAGGGAGGTGTTCGATCTGAACAGAATACGGAACCATAACCAGATACACTATGCGCTAAGCAGAATCACAAAAAATCAGAATTATCAAAATAACTACGTTGAAGTCTGGGACACATTTAGTGCAGCTACGGAGGAGTTGAAGCAGAGCGAGGGCTCTCGTACTGATCAGCTACGCACGATTGCGAGACTTGCTAGGCACTTTTTGGATATTGAATGACCCAATAGACAGGGACATGTGTGTTCAGATCAAGGCTGTCGATAGCAGCGGCCCATGGCAATTTGGTTAACTCTCAATGCATCCATGCTTTTACCGTCCAAATGATTGCGGCTTCACCTACATTTCCCAATTGCCCATCACTACTACGACTGCCCATTAAGACTCCGAGGATTTCCCTCACTGCTGTGTCCTTCAATCTCTAGAACTCGGCCCTGAAGTCTTTGGCTCTCTTACCTCAAGGCTCTCACTTCCGGAACAGATGTTTCTACTAGACGCTTAAAAGTCACAAGTATGTGGTTGGATACTCTCCAGTGGTTTGCCGCACAGACCGACTCAGGGCTATCGACCGGCGCAGCCGCTGGTACTGCGGTGGGTGCTACTGTTGGTGGTCTTTTTGTGCTGGGTGGTCTTGGATTCTTTCTCTGGAGACACTTCCGGAAGTCAAAAGAGAATAACCCTCAGCAAGCCTACCAACAGACTTATCAACAAGCGTATCCACAGCAGTATCAACAACCATACCAACAGTCTTACTCTCAGGCGTACCAACTACAGCCTCAGCAGGTTACAGAACCGAAGCCGGAATTACCAAGCCAACCCGAAGACACGACCAAGACTCAAGGAAACCTACACGAAGCGCCATAGTCGACGACGAGGGTATATGAAAGCATTAGGAATATGAGTGCTTTGGTCCTTGGTGTTCTAACACTGAGGAGAGAGTGGAGAATGCATCGACTTGCGGCATGAATTGGGGCTATTGCTTCACTTGCCGCCTGAAACATTTGATACACGCAAACTAGATATTGGTATTGTAGTCATCGGAAGCACAGTAATTATAAAAGGCGTTATACAATTATCTCTAGCTATTATTCAGCTGACAGTGAGGCAAATGGGTGTAAATGCTTTCCTTGTAAATAAGCAGCAAACATTAGCTGTTGCACTATGAAACACCGGTATTATGACCCCAACTTGCTGTTAGGTCCTTAACAGATTGTGCGTGTTTTGTAAGCCTATAAATGTTCTTGTCTTAACCCGCCGGGATGTTTTGCAGGAGAAAAAGACACTAGAGAGGTATCTAGTAGAGATCGGCAGTAAGATGTTGAGGAAGTTGGCAAGCCTTCTGTTGTAAGTTATCGGAAATCTTGAAAATCACTTGTCCCTTCATTATGTAGCTTGAAGAATTGGGTATAGCATACCTAGCTAGCTAAGTTTCATGCATTTTATCATACATTCCGCCTAGTTTACCACTAGTTGGTTTTCTGATGTTGTGGCTCTTTCGTATTCGGCTAACTCATTCATGTCTTGCAGACTTCAGGATGACTGAGAATCTTATAATGTTATATCGTTAATTGACTTACAACTATTTGGCTTCGTTGGTTCATCGTGATAAAGTTTGGAAACAGCAAGATCAGCGTCTATTACTCTATAGTTTATCTAAGTATGTACCAAGAAAGTAAACTACCCCTAAAATCTAACATACTCTGAATTGGGGTTTCTCTTGTCATCTTATACCATGAGATCTAATGCAATAATAAGTTGCTACTCTCTTCAGTTCATAATTTCATGAAGGCTGCGCTTGGCATTTCTCTCAATACCACATTTGTTTAGACAAGCATCAATACCCTGAGCAATGTTGTCAGGAACCATATCTCGGAAACTCTCAATATCCTTTCCGTCAATCGTCTTGATTCCGCCAAGAGTAGGAGACACCACATCAGAGCGGAGACTAAAGAAGTTCTGTGCCACCTGGTTGACACCAGGGTCGGTGTTATCGAAGGAAGCAACGAAGACAGCATCTTCACAGTCGGGGTTGAATTCCTGGTGGATAGCGCCCTGAGGGAAGACAGCCATTGTGAAGGTGTCCATAGTATTCTGTATAGGACGGACCCCGTTCTCGATGACAAAGTTGGTTACTAGACGACCCTTCACCTTATTCATACGAAGTCCACCAATCGAAGCGTTCGATTTCAAGTTTGAATGGCTTCAAAGCTTCCATTGCCTCTGCTATGACTACTTCCTCAGTCGGTCCGTCCGGATATTCAGCCTGAACACTTGTCCGGTACGCAATTCCGATACGATGCGCATCTCTGTAGCTTTACCCATAATACATTGCCATATTTCCTGCTTTCGACAGAGCCGAGGCCACCATCGGGATCAGGCATGTCGGGTTTGATCTTGGCATCCATGCGAATCCATCGATGAGTAGTGTCATCACCAATCATGGGAATATCTACAATACGACGGACGACTGAATTTCCGCCGTCTGCACCGAACAAGTATTTACTGAAGCATTGTTACTATCCGGAATCTCGTAGTCGACGTCAACTTACCATCGAACTGCCCGATCGCCTTCTGCAAGGTGTGAGATATTCACGGTCACATCATAACCATCTTGCAGGCTTGTGTCGATCTGATAAGCTGTGATCATCCATCCGTGGTAGACCGGCTTGGCAAAATCCCCTGTATACCATGCGGCAAAAATGGTTTGAGAATAGCTCTGCTGAAGATTCAAGAGATAGTCATGGAAACTACTACTCAGAGAATTGAGCACGGTATGCCATCCCTTCGTTGTGAGTCTTTTTCCATCTTTATAGTTTGATGCCTACGGTTTCCCGCCAGCTTCTGTCTTCAGCTTCACTCACTTCGTATCCGCATAGATCATTCGCATGTTGAAACCCTCGGCTAATGTGGGTCCACTCGGACGCACACTTGTCTTGACCCCCAATTCATGCCGAAGGATACGCTATCGGTGTCATTCTTTCAAGCTACGGACTGCTATTTCAAATTATTCTCTTATAGGTGCACTTTCTCATGATGTTTTTGAACTTTCTATTTCCTATGAGGCCAATTACCTCGAAAGGCTTACGACACGTCAATACCCTAGAGCTTTCCACAACTCGGGACGAGGATGTCACACCTAGACAGACACTGCTTAAGCCTGATTGATCCACCACGCGCTAGGATATCAGTCCAGACAACTTCCCCAAGTATACTAAACACCTTCACTATCGCTTTCATCGGCTCAATCCCATCATAATGCACAAAGTCTCCTGGCAGCGCTAAGGATCACCCGCATTGTCTTTCAAGAGGCGTGACATTTATTCGCTGCGCTAAGAGTTCAAGCTTGCAATCCTTCCAGTAATCTTGTCAATAATGGATGTCCTTATTCCTTGATAAGACGACCGTCATACGAGGTTAGTTTGCTTCCACTCGCCTGTGTCCATGGATAGACAATCTTTCATCTTGATCCCCCAGTCAGCATAGTCGTGGGTCACGTCAGGGGTTCTGAGTCATGCCAGCCTCCGTAGTAAGCACTACACTGTCAAGCAAAGACGGCTGTGTTTTGATTAGTTGACCAAATTTCTTAGTTAGGCTAGACTCTATCTATCTCAAGGCACCGCTACAGCTTATCTCAGCACGAAAATCACCGAGGAGGCCTGTCGGGAAATCTAATTACTATAGCTAGGTCAGGCATAGCGAGAAAACATACCACTGTTGCACGGTTATTAGTTACAGTACGATACATGACATTATGTCATTATCTGCCATGTCCCGTAGCATCAGATCATGACTTTAGAGCGGGCAAGTCGAATTTTGTATAAAACATCGCGTGACATGAGACGACTCAAGTGTCACTGTGTTCTTTGTCTTTGTTGAGGCTGAGATCTTTTACTTTTAGAGGTTGTAGAGGTAACCTTAGATAGACTCGAGTGTCTGTAGGCTGTGTTGTCATTTATCCACAGACAGATAGAATATCACTATAGATATCAGCACTTGAACGACTTCAATGATAGAAGTAACTTCAACGAGCTCCATCATGCGAATCTTGTCTAACAAGGATGCATAAATAGACCAAGTTTTCCTGTTAGCAACAAATTCGGCGGGGAAGATATTTGTCCATTTTCTTGATATCTGCCATGGGGCCAGAAACCGGGCAGGGCAACTACTCGTGCCGCAGCCGAGATCTCACACTGATACCCTGTAACTCAATTCGGACATCGGTGCGGTATTCCTCCGTCGCTCCACAACTACCTCAGCTTAGACCAAAGTGGTCTTAGATGAGTTCCGAAGACCGACGAGCGTGCAAAAAAGCCAAGCATTCATAGCTTAAACTTCACGATCGCAAAACTGGATACAAAATGGATAAGCTGGATCTATAAAGAGTTGGCCAAGAGCTGTTTGAGTGTAAATCATTCTCAAAGTAGTCTTCACTCAGCGCCACCAAGCCAAACCCTCATCAACGAAAACGCCCTTTCAAGCTTCTCATCCACATCAATATGTCTCGACCAGTTCCGTCCTACACGAAGGTTGTCCACACTCAATCCTATGATGCCATCGATCCGAAACTTCCTTCTCTTTCGACGGCAGGAAAAGTGATTGTCATCACTGGCGCATCTGGCGGTATTGGAAGAGCGACAGCATGTTCGTTTGCGGCATCTACTCCCAAGGCGCTCATCCTGCTTGGCCGAAACTCCGGTGCTCTTGAAGAGACGGTCAAGCAAGTGAAAAGTGTACGGGGCCCGGATAATGAGAACTCAACTGTCTTTCTGACCTTGAGTGTTGATCTTCTGGATAGTCCTAAACTCAAGGAGATCATGGCATCCACCGTCGGAGAATTGGGCTCTATCGACGTTGTAGTGCATTGTGCCGGCCACCTTCCTCCCATCAAGCCACTACTAGGAGTCGACCCTAGCCAATTTCTGGATGGGTTCCAAATGACATTGACGGGCACTCTGGCTATTGCACAAGCCGTGATACTTGCCAACAGAGCTGCACCGGCTATTGAAGCTGCTGCAGACCAACCCAACAAGCAAGTCAGGTTCCTCAACCTCACTACTGCAGGTGCTCTATTTCCCCCTTTCCCAGGAATGGGTACTTATGTCACCTGTAAGCTTGCAACGATCAAGATGTTGGAAGCATTTGCAGCAGAAAACCCTCAGATGCGGGTGATCAATGTTCATCCTGGATTTCTGCAAACAAACATGTCGACTCAATTAGCCGAAAGGGGCGTAAATCTGCCATTCGCTTTCGATGATAGTGAGTCGTTCCCTTATCAATCTTCGATGTACTTACTCGACTGACCTTTTTTGTCTAGTCTCTCTTCCATCAGACTTCCTAGTCTGGGCGGCGTCGCCACAGGCTGAATTCTTACACGGAAAAATTGTTTTTGCAGCATGGGATGTCAACGAGCTGTTGGAGCGCAAGGCAGAAATTGCGCAACCGAGGGGGCCAGGAGGTGGTGCTCTAGCTTTGAGTTACCAAGGGTTTGCACGGTACCTGAACGGGGTCTTGATTGGTTGAGGCAGCAAGACCAGGGTATTAGACAGCATGCGACTGACATAGTCTAACAGGACATAATATTTGAGCTCTTGTCTACCCGACGAAAACGTGGGTTTAATTACACCAGAAATTCATTCCCCCAAGGAATAACTATATGTACTGCGCCTAACATAGAAATGCTAGGAGCTATTCGATCCATTGCCTCCTATTTCTGCCAATATCTAGTAACACTTTTAGAAGCTTCCTCAATTGACTCTTCCAACGGCGGAGTTCTATCCAACCAATCGTGATCAGGATCCATGCAGTACCTTTCCGTAACGGCCGTCATTATAATGCCATTTTGTGCCGCTAGAACTTCCAAATCTTTTGACCTTGCTATCGTCGTTGAGTCGGCCCAGATTATATACCGTAGATGCGGTAGAAGATCAGGAGTAGTCACCAATGCCTGTAAAAGCAAGCGATCTGCCTTTGCAAGTGGAGGCTTGGGGTCTTCTTGCGACAGAGTGGAAAGGTCGCTGGATAGTCCTGTCAGGTGCAGTACCTTCAAGTTAGGAGGTACTTGCTCTTTAATCAGGCACGAAAAGTCGGATTCGCAGCTGTAGGAGCCGAATAAAGCCCTTTTTGGAACCACCAGATATTTCAATGCAGTAAAGCTTGCTATATCCATATCTTCAGTTGTACTACCAGAAGTCCAACGAAGCTCGAGAATCTTAAGACTATTGCAGTACTTCCATAGCATCAAGGTGAAGTCGCCGAAATCGAAAGAAAGGCTTCCTACTGTGTGCCGGATTGTAAAGTTCTCAAGCGTTTTTACTCTTAGCAAAAGCTTTGTTAATACCTCCTTTGAGTAGTAACAGGTTTCTATACACAATGTCTTGAGGTCTTCGAACGGGAAAGGCTCGACTAGTGAGCTTTCGAGGGGCGTTAAGTCTGCATAACTTATCCGCAGATAGTTGATGCTAGGGTAGTGCAGTAGGGGTGCTTCCTCCGGAGTTATCAAGAAGAAGTTACGGAATATGTCTGAAGCCAGCATTGTGCTGTAAGCACTGAGGTTGATCCGAAATGACACTTTTCACTGTCGTTAGCTATGACTAGAAATGGTATGCTGAGAGGAGCTATGCAACCCTTACAATTTTCCAATTTTGGCTTTGCAAGTAATTTTGTATTTAAGAGTCGCTTCTTCTCTGCATCTATTGGATCCCAAAGCGGCCCTTTGTGCCAGACTTCTATGCTTTTGAGGTTGGGCATATCAAATGAGAGTAACTGACGATAAGACTCTTCTTCCAGTTCATCGAGAACAAGATATTGAATTAATGGAAGAATCTCGACCCGCCGACATAGTAGATATACAATTGTAGGGGTTCGTCCTTTGTCCGCGTAGGCGTCGTTGATGTAAATCTTTTTATAGAATGCCCGGTGGGTCATTGAATTGAGGATATGGCTTGTTCTCATAAGGACATTCATTTCCTGAGTCTCTAAATTTTGGAGGACTTTTATGAATAGTTCCGGGGGCAAAGAACTGAGATCATCTTGAGGCATCTTCAAGTGGATGCACTCTGAGCTGATAAGGTAAGAAGAATCAAAGAATGTTCTAGGTGGGGACGGAGAGATGCTTCAGTACATGTGGTAGATTGCATGCCTTAAGATTGTTGAGATGTGAATTGATTGATTGATTGAAGTCATGATGAATGAGGGAGGCTGGGATGGTGGACCCCAGCCTGCCATTATTTGGATCGGAATAACGTAGATCCGCAGCCTCAGCAAAGACTGCCTTGTCATGTGCCTTAGCCCTCAGCCACGCTGTCTGGATACAGAATACATACCATATGATCATTGGCGTCTCAACTTAGCCACCAAGGCGATGAGAGATCGCCATTCCAACGATTATAGCAGGCTACTAGTCTCGGGATGGAAAATTTCACAAGACTAGGTCACACCAGTATACGACGATCTCCCAGCAGTTTCATTCACGATCGACAATTGGACACTTACTACGCAGGCGCTTATCGTAAAAAATCCACCTTTCTACTTTGTTGCTTAGAAATTTATGTAATCCAGCCCGACCTGCCGAAACACGAGATGTTAAGTTCTGACACTTTGTTGGGGGCATTATCATCTTCGGCGTTGATGACGTAAAAGTAATTGAAGAATTCAATGCCTGTACAACAGTAGATATTTTCGTGATACTTTTTTCGTTGAATCCATGGAATTGGGCCCTCTTCAAGAAATTGTTAAGACGATGATAGCGAAAAAAAAGCAATTAGCGCTTGGACCCGCGTGATTAGGTGTACTTCTGAACTTGGGGTCGACCACGCCTGGTGTAACGTTACGAACAGGCATGGTGAATTCTACGGCTGTGAGACCAAGTATGGACCCAGCCCCTGACGATTACCAGGGCTGATTGACGGCTGGTGATTCTGGAGTTGGACCCACGGGTACTGCTTCTTTACTGTATGCTATATGTCCTGAAGAATCGTCGAATTGTACGATCTACGACCTGTCGGTAGTCATTGAAGGCTCTTGTAGTCCCGGGTATCTCGCTAGTCAGAAGGCTGCAGTAACACGAGCACAAACGTCGTCAATCATCTCCATTTGTCGTTGAAACAACGACATACAGAAGAACGTGGTTTGGAGGATAGAGGAGTCGACAGTCTCTATAATCATTGGAAAGGAGCCGCACTGGAGATTAGTCAACGCCTTCTATGGTGTCCCTAGACCTTGATCAAGCTTGTCAGTTCTTAGGCCTTATCGCATTCAACACCGTCATTATTTGTCGGTCACCGAGTGGGGCAGCATGTTTCTAGAATTAAGGAATATTCCATTTACTCTCGACTATAGCGTCAAACTGTGAGACGTCGAGTATTCTGCTAAAGACTTGAAGCACACAGTAGACTGGGTTGATTCACATTGAAGATTAGTGCATGAGTTGTCTTGGGGACCGGTGGGGCAAGCGAACGCGAGGTGTTAGAGCTTGTGAGACGAAGGATGACAGTAGCACCGTCTCAACTCCCGTGATCTACTAGATCATTTTTATGTCCGAAAACTCGAGTTGCTTACCTGTTAGCTCCACTGCACTGTTAAATCCGTCACGTGGACCGGTCAATCAGTAACAGCCGATATGATTGGACTCGGACATTATAGAGATGCTATATTTAGTATCCTACGCCATCTTACATCTGCCAGTACCCATCAAATGATGGACTGCGTCTGGGGAAGCACGGTCTTCTAAGCAAAACGACCGAATGGTTTGTACTTTCGTCTTCGTAATATTCGAGATCGACAGGATATACGAGGTTTGGACAGCGAGATCATCACAGTCCGTACACAGCTCAAGGACTCGTAGAAAGCATCAACAGCGACCACGTGAAAGTATCTACATCTATATAAAAGGTTGTCGACCTCTGTTCAGACTCTCATCTCCTCATCTCACTCTCATCTTATCATCAATACACTATTTTCACAATCCAACAATCAACCAACCACAAACCAACCATCACAATGCAGTACTCCGTCCTCCTCGCCGCGTCCCTGGCCCTTTTCTCTCAGGTCTCTGCCAAACCCCTCGCCGCCAGCGATTCCCCGAGCGCCATAGTTAAAGTCTATGGTGAAGAGGGCTGTGTTACAGCCACAGTTCTGGACGACGTCAGCGTTTTCTACCAAGACGAGGAAAAGTGCCAGACTCTCAGCGAGGACAAGCCTGCCAAGTCCCTCTTCACCAAGCTACTCAACCCCGGATGCAAGCGTATGTGTTCTTTACCATTTTACTTGATGAAAGATAGCTAACCAGAGCCTTTTTGTTACAACAGTCCAGACTTTTAGCGACAAGGTCTGTTCCTTTGACAAGCACGATGTCGAGGAGAGGGTTTGCCTGAGCGGGGACAAGGTTTACGGAAGTTTTATTGTCACCTGCGGCCCTAACGCAGCCAAGTCTCAGGTTTAAGATGGTACTTCTGTGCTTTCTTTCCTGACTTGCATCGTGCCGGGTGAAAACAATTACCTGTGCATGGCCAAGGGTTGGGAATGCCAGGAGGTTTCTGTTCACTTACCTGGCAGACGATCTCGCGCTGAACACGACCAAGATGATAACACACAAGTCCTGGATTTGCATATAGAGGAGGATATCAACTATTAGATAGATCTCACCGGACAGTCCTTACGAATTTTACTGAATGCAATCACTCTCTACTTATCACACTGGACAAAGACTAAATTCTTATTATACTTAACTCTGGACTGAAGTGTCGGAGTTTCTACATAGTTTCGCGTTGATGACAACATGAGTTACCAGCGCATGCGAAGAGATCAACCGACCTGGTGATAGTGAGCTTATGGTCTCATCTTCGTATTGTGGGCTATGGGGTGACATAATGCATGTAGAGGCAGTGCTTCGCCCCCGATATGAAACATGCCTGACAGCCTGAAGTGAATCAAAAACCAGCGTCGCCAACAAATGAAGTGATTCCGTCCCCTATGAGGCTTACGGAATTATTCCATTAACGCTACATCCTGGCAGCAGATCATGTCATCCCGACCGCCTAATTCCAGAACAAGACTAGCAGCCTAGGGATCGGCATGTGTGGCCATTGCCGTCCATAAGCAGAGATGCTACGGTACATTGGAATAGCTTGAGACGAAGATCGCAGGGCTGAGTCACACACTAGCGCTATCAATGTAGTTGTATAATACAACGTAGCATCTCGTAAACTTGTTGCGGCTCTTGGTGGCGACTAAGCGTAAATTGGGGGCGTTCCAGAATGCCAAAATACAAGGCCAACTTTCATTCAGCACTGTTTGAGATGAGCCAATTATCGACGTAGAAATAATACCAGGGTTATATTACCTAAGCTAACGGCGGTTCATTTCGAAGGAATCGCGGGAGTGATAACAACAAACATTGTCGCAATACCATGTCAATTCGAGAATGACAACAGGCTCACATTATGGAGGGACTCGATACCTGTCGAAGATTCCGGTCAAGCAACATGACAGTCAACTCGAGACATTTCGCTTGGATACTAGCACTGCCACAGGGGCCCTGATTCCTACACTCTAGAAGAATGCACATCAAACCGCAGACATTTGTGAGGAATGTTAAAACTATGTATATAGCATATTAAGTAGGCAACGCTCCAAGCGTCTCCTTTGTAAGCATGTACCAGTCGGGCAAGTTTACGTCATCTGCTTCTAGCGGCGCTGACCTTCTCCGCCTCATTTTTGACTCGAAAACCCGTCGTCATCGAGAGCTGCCCATCTAACGCTTTCGATGGCCAGGGTAAAATCACATGTATGCCGCAATAGGTGGTTGAGGGGGAAACGCCCTTGTGCCACACGTGAGGCTGAGCTAATTTACAAGATCTAGACACCCTTCAAGCCTGCATCGTCCAAAGTTTTATCGTCACCACTCGCGCCGAAGGCCGCAACCAGCGCCATGCTTCTGGATTCGTCGGGAGGCGAAAAATGGGTCCGCTACTGGGGCACAAGAAATTTATAAAGCCTCCATTATCCGGTTACTACCCAGGACCCTTCTGACCATCAAGTCTCGGGGAATAAGGAGAGTCCTTTACACACTTCTCCAGCTTGTAAACCTACTAGCAGGTTTGCCAGTAGGAATCCTGGCTCAGATCCCTGATCCTTTGGTCACGCAGGGGCGGCGCTTCTTTGTCACACCGTCCAATACACAGACGAAGGGATTGAGGATTCCTCTAGTACATCAGGCCTGTCTCAACAAACGAGACAAGCCTATTTTCTATATTGCCAATATGGCTCGCGTGTGCAGAGCCGTCTGATGTGTGGTATATACACACTCCTGTGGCGGGAACAAATTCATCATATGCATAGGAAGCCCAGAGTGGAGTGTTTCGGTTGCTTGTCAAAACGACAAGTACGGGATACTCAGGCTAAGTTGCGAAATCTGGAGCCGACGGCATTTAGCATAGTCGGGAGACCTATTTGCTGACTTCCCCTTCGCAGAGACGGTAACTAAGTATATACTGAGCTAGTGTTGCATATTGACCTTAGTGAGCCTAGTAAGATATGCGAAACACTATCTGAGGATTTAAGCGTTTTCATGGAATTATTAGCTGCTCGCGGATCGGCTTTTCGACGGTTATTATTGACTTTAATGAAATTAAAAGAAGCTAGTTCTATAAATGGCCCCAGGCCTATTGAACTTGCTTTTCGCCGGAGATGGGGAAGAATGTAAATTAGCGTTATAGAGCTAGACCTGGAAGGGGTTCTTCAGGAGATGTGCTTATCCATCTTTGCCTGAAGAATTCTAAGCATCGGAGGTGCGGGGACTGCTGTGCGCATATAGTCATGTAATTTCGATGAAAACAAGCAAAGGGGCGGGGAACTAAGCTAGTAGATAGATATGCGGTACCAAACTAGCTGAATTGTAGCACAATAGACACAAGACTAAACATAATAAGTGGATCCTCAAAACTCTTGTTGGGTAGTAAAGAACATCCGCGGTTGGTGAAACACAATAGTTTAGGTGTGGTGCTGAGGCGGACGAGGCTGTAGGTTAACGCGTGACCAAATATATCCAAATTGACATCCTCTGTAACCTAGTTAACTTTGGTGCGAGTGGGGAAGAGGACTCAACGCCCGGTTAGAGTGTAACGACGGGGTTAGCCCTTGTTCGTATGCGATGCCAAGTCTCATGTGGCCACGCCCTTGTAATTCATGCTTCACTTATGACGCTCTACTCCTCCAGTGATTGGTGATTTGTCCTTTGTGACTGGCTGATAGCTGGCCTCAAAATGGAACCCCATCATATCATAGCTGTTCAAGAGGGTTCACTAATAATCATGACTTCCCCGTTGCCGTTGTAAAAGACAAACACCTTCTTACATCTCATTGCTCGATCGTCATCGCTTAATTCATTAGTATCAGTAACGCGCATTCAATCAGTTTGTCAACTTCTACGCACCACCCACCTTCCAAGGTCAGAATTCTGACAAGACAATAGAGTTTACCCGCGGTCCAGATCCTTGGCAAGCCCGAATTTCTGGTCAACAAACGTGTTATACCCAGTGTGACCCGCGCTGATCAAGTGCTGAAAGCACGAAGCACGCCACTTATATCTTGTTCGAAAAATCGCCGCAGACATCAATATATACGTCTCATTCGAAAACACGCCAAAGGACGAATCAAGTGATCAGGCAAAGAATTATGGATTTGAACTTCCGCCTACAGGTTGCAGGATATCAGGGACTTTGCCAGAGACAAGGGTGCTGAAGCCAGCTTCAATTAGCGAAACTGATGGAAGTCCTCCCACTCTATACTGTTTTCAAATAGTTTAAAGGGGGCTTTCAGACACTTTTTTTAAGACCAACGCATGTGTACTTTGTCACTATAAGGTATACAATAGCTCGCCAATAGCAGGCGGTAATCGATAAGTTCATTTCAACAGTCCTTCTCTGTAGATACTTCAAAAAACATAGACCCAGTCGCTAAGTGCTTCCTGGAATCTAGAGTTGCCTTTCCTTGACGTGATTCGCGTTTCCCAAAATTATGGAAGCCCAATGTGATGCCATGGAAGTGATGGCAAAGATGCCGATAAGTGTCTTTTGGGCAAGCTGCTGCTCGAGGATTTTGAGATCCAGCTAGCTCATGTCTTCCGGCCTGGCAACAATCCATGAATCAAGACACTGTGAATAACCGGCTAAATGATGATGTGAGCGAGGCTCAAATTTCTGCTGATTATTCCCCGTCCGACAGCGAGTGTTCTTTCCGGCAGCTTCAACTCTGAAAGGCCTGTCGGCTATGCCCTGATATCTATATTATTTACTTACTGGGAACTAGAACGGCCGTACGAAGGCGAACTCACGATACGATACAATACGAACTGGAGCCGATTTGCCAGAAACAGGAACGAGGGTTGGTGAAACAGGTCTAGGCTTGTAATGAGAAAGGATTAGCAAGGGGCTTGCCAAAATCAAGTCTGTCTCTTTGAAGTCCGTAAGAACGCAAGAATCGCCCATCTAACCAAAGTACTTTTCAGAAGCAGTTTCTAACCTAATTACTAATTCTGATTGGTCCAGAAGTTGGAGGCAAGGCATGGCCCTGGCAGTTCCAGGGACTTCAAAGTGACGAGTGGGGCTGATCGACGGTAACATCGTCATTGACTCACCAACACGGGGTTTACGGATTTAGCACGCTCCCCTCGTATCTCCAGATGACCGAACCCGAAAATTGACTTGAAGAGAACGACTTAAATAGGGCTTTCCATTGGGAGTCTTTTATCGCCAACGATATCTTCTTCTTATCCTCTTTCCTCCCATAAATCAGTAATTTGTCCCATTTGAAATATCCAATTATGTCTTCAGTATCCCCGAAAATCATTATATTCGGTGCAGCCGGCGCCGTTGGCCGTACCGCCGCTCTTGAGGCACAATCTCGCGGTGCTCAGGTCACACTCGCCATGAGGGATGTCAACAAGCCAATCCCAGACCTCGCCCCCGAAGTTGAAAAGCAGCGCAACTTTAAACGCATCAAAGCAGACCTAGCAGACCCAACATCTATTCAACAAGCCGTCACCGAATCTCAAGCGACCGTGGCTTTCACATATATCCTCCCTTCAGCACAGGACGGCCTACTCTCAACATTTGAGGCCATGAAAAATGCAGGCATCAAATATGTGGTTCTGTTATCTTCATATACCATTTATCAATTTGGAGACGCAAAGTCGGCTCTGGAGGGATCTAATGCAATCTCTGTCCTCCACGCCAAAGCCGAGCTTGCCTTAGCTAAGAGTGGTCTGCCATACACAGCTCTCCGCCCAATGTACTTCGCCAGTAATATTCAAACGTTAGAGGACTGGGATGCGATTATGGAAGGAAACCTCGAGATGGCGCTCCCAGATGCACCCTTTGACTATGTCGCACCAGAGGATATTGGAGCCATTGCAGGCGCAAGGCTTGTTGAGCCGCCGCCCTCCTCAGGCGTGCATGAGCTCCCCATCTGTGGCCCCGAATTGCTGCCACAGCGTGATGCTTGGAGCAGTGTTAGTAAAGCACTCGGAATAGACCTCACTATCACCGAGATCGACGTCGAAGGATTGCGTCAGAAGTTTGCCAAGAAGGGATGGCCGGAGCCATTGGTGGAAGCCAATGTTGTGTACGTGGTTAACGTTGCGCGAGATCCCTCGTACATATACCCCACGGAGCGATATCAGGAAGGATCCACCAGTCACAAGAGGTATACTGGAAGGGAGCCAACAAAGTTCTCTACATGGGTCGAGAGGCATAAGGATGAGCTGCTTAGCGGCAAGGGGCGTGTTATCGGATGATACTCCGCAGCTTATTATCATTCATTTGAGCCTCCGAAACCTGTACATGTGCATCAAAAGCATTCTTTCTGACCGTACGTGGAATATATCATCCGATTCAACTCCGTTCTCCTATTATTACCTCCAATATCTTACCCATAACGCTCCGTGGATTTCGGGTTCCTTGAACGCCCCCGCCCAGGAGAGTCAAACTTATGGGCATTATACCTGATCATGAACGCCGCTGTCAATGATCAAGGACACGCGTCATGCCAATCACAAAAATGGCTCGAATCATCAAATCAATTCTCATGACGACAATGGTCTTAATCCACCTGCCCAGCGTTGAGCTGGTCTTTGCCTCTCGCTCTGGATTACTGAACGGTCATGACACACCTCGATCGCTCTGCGGGCCCAACATTGTAAGTTACTGTCCATATTCCTTGTCCCGAACAATCGCCATAAGCAGGAAATGCCGAAAGATATTGGGAGAGAATACTGTCCATGTGAGTTCAGCAAAGAGGCATTCCATGCTAATGCAAATATCTCCAGGTGAGCTTCTCGGTTCTGAAAGACTTACGGCAGCTCATCGCCTGGCAATGAAGGACTTTCGAGGTAAGGCTTTGCCAGATCCAGACCCGAGTTAAACTCGATAGTCGCATAATACACAAAAAACTTGATGAGGTAGTCTCGCTTTGGGCTAGTTCATTGAATAATTGAAATCCTGCCATATAGACTAGTACGGATGATACATCGATTTTCCACTCATAGGCGTTACACTAATAGAGTAATCTCCGCCTGGTGGAAGAGGGAGGTCTTCGTGCCCGGGACTCAATAGATTGAAAAGCCACATTACCAACAAAATGCAAGCGACACGAACTTTAGGAGCTGCCAAATGTAAGCCCCCCGGAATGTTTAGCCAGGCGAAGGCAGGCTCGCCAAGCTTCTCAGTCTCTGGTGTTTCGTACAAGACCAGCTCAATGACATAAGCTGTCGCAGACTTTGCAGCATAACAGATCCAGATAAAGATTGGCACGATGATAAGTAGGGTTCTCCATCGATCGCCTAGAACTGTACCATCGCCGAAAAGGCCATCGACAATGAGAACGCCTTCTCTATCAGCCGCAAGCAGGATGTGGGACTGGAGAAGAGACATCTCTAACGAGCAGCGGCCTATCCAGACCATGGCCGTAGAGTGGTAGTTCCGAGTATAAGTCGAAATGTTTCGCAGCGCAACAAAGACTAAAACCGGAACAACTGAGATATAAGGGTGTCGGGTGTCATATGGGCTGTTCTTAAGTTTCGAAGTCTCACTGAAGTAGTGAAACACAGCGAACAAACCAGCTAGACCCAGAATCAAGCGGAGACTCATGCTGATCAAAGTGCCTCCCATTTCATGGTGAACAATAGCAGTAATCATACCAACATATACAACGTATATGTCGAGTGTGACATGGTACGTCCACTGATCATCGCTCCACTGGATGTTGAAAATGACCTTGAGAAGATCAAATGTCCACTGGGTGAAGGGCGTTGCAAAGAAGGCAGAGACCAGGATACAAGAGAGGCACACTTTAGCCAGTACGACTTGTGAGTCGCTATTGTACTTTTTTCCAATCGCCATAGTCGTATAGATGATGAGAAACCAGAATGAGGCGAGTGGTGCAGAGTAATAGAACATATAGTCTGTGTTCATAAAATAGGCCAAAGCACAACTCAAAGTGTTAAGTCGCAGTAGAGTAGCTGCCACACGGTTAAAAGAGAAGTCGTTCGTTTTGATGAAATAGAGAGTGTGGCCATAACCGGTTTGGAACAAGTAGGCCGCCACACATAAGCGGAAAAGGATATAAAGAGAAATGGAACCTTTATCAGCTCCGGTCCATTGGTAGATAACAACGAAGCATTGCATCCATCCCTTCCACTCTTCAGTCTGTTCTCGAGAAAGAAAAGGTTCGTCTTTTCCTTCTGTCATCAAAGGTTGGTCTATCGGGAGTAGTGGTTCAGATGTCTCTTCTGTCGTTGAAGATAGTTCTGCTGGAAGTCGTGATCGAGACCGAATAGTGATAAGTAAAAAGACGACACAGCAGAGGCAGAGGAGAGCAAGATCCTCTATCTGCCAAAGCTTGCTACCCTTGGCCACCATTTGCGTTCTATCAGCAAAATAGCACATAAGCAAAGCCAAGATGATAGATCCGGGTTCCATGTTGAGTAATCTCCATCGGGGCTCCCTCCCAGCAGAAAGATCCAAGATCTCGCATATGACACATGCAGCTAGGTAAATAAGAGCGCCCACAACAACAATGCTGTACTGGTTGCCGCCATAATCGGTACAACAGGTTCGGGCATAAGGATATGGCTTCATGCGGTCGAGCTTTGCATTGCATCGCATATTAAGAATGATATTAGCTCGAGTCTCTGCAACCTGTTCGATAACGTGAGCTGCTTTTTCCAGAGGGTCAATCCATGTCTTGTTCTGATTCGTAGTGACGCCAACGGTAGACCATAGGATGGGGATTCTCCCTTCGTCCTCGGTGTCGTGCAGCCAATCGTGCATGTCTATAACCTCGCTTGCTCGTCGGGCGTTATCTTCGATTCGCTCTGGATCGTCTCCTTGGTAACGAGGTCCTGCAGGGGGGGCATAGAAGATCTGGTTGCCAATTCCATCGTAGGGATCCATAGGGGCTACAAATGGGTCTGTACCAGGCGTATTATCGCCAATAAACTTGATGAGCTGGTTCATACGATCCTTGTAAACACCGAAACGCGTATCCCAAAGGACCTCCTTTCTTGTCTCATGACCGCTTGGATGAGTAAACCAAAGACCCTCGGCTATATAGATCAGAGCAGGGCCTTCTTGAATCTCGATAGATGGGGAATTTTTCTTCTCGTCCGCGTATATGTCAAGGTTTTGAACAAAACCTCCCTCTTCTTGGATCGGATCCCCATGACTACCGAGGTAGACGTTCGAGAGGCGCTGAATCACCTGACCATCGTATGTTATGTTGAAATTGTCTCGTAAATTGGGAAAGGCCTTGTGCTTTGCATGGTGGTAAAGCTGTTTCCTATTTATCTGAGTACCACGTCAGCACTGCAAGTTATAAACATTCTAGTCGTACTTACCAGACGGCTGATCGCATAGGCCACGTTTCGAGAGGTCGAGTCGCCAACGATGACTATTCGACGACCTTCGGTGCATTGGCGGATATCACTCGAGTCATATTCATGTAGAATACATCCATCTGGCTGCCATTGGCGGAAAGGATATCGATGCCCTTCTTCGTCTGGTGGGTCAATCCAACGACCAGTATTCTGAAGAGCGCGGCAACGATAAGGGTCGTCGCCTGGAAAGTAGGTCTTAAAGGCGATGGCGACGAGAGAGGATATTGCCAGAACAGTAGAAATTATCCTTGACAAAGGCAGATTCATTTCGATTGCCCGGGTGTTCTAATCGGTAAAATGATCCAGAGTATGGCTCAAAATAACCACACGAAGATGAGCGACATTTGCACAGACTGTGAATTACAGAGACAAAAAGGGGTCTATACCCTTAAACCAGGGTGTGAGCCTTCTTTTTGCCACTTTTCTCAAGCGTGAAGGACTCCTTTCTCCATTGACTGAGGAATTCGGCAAGTGAGCAATTGGATATGCGGGTAGAAAAAGGCAGAATGTGCATACCGAAGAGAATTCTTTGAATACACTGAGCCAGCAGCAGTTTTCCACATCCAGGCCTGGGGTGTTCTTGAGTCCCTGGAGAAGGGTGACCCTTGCGGCGTTTTTGTCTCAGTGCCCCCTACGCTCGTGTTTAACCACCTCCTTGCATGTGATCTTCCTGGTGAGATAGGATAGAACACACCTTAACGTGATTTCATAACAAAATATACCAGAATATACGTGTGGTCCATATAGCCGATATAGATCCAGCGTACCAAGTTTTTAGTGTAGCCAAACTTGCTCTGTTTTGTCTTTCCAATGCTATACATACTTGATTGTGTAAAGGATACAAAACGACGGATTGGATTAGTCAGGCCTTGAGTCGTGAGGGTATCAAAGCGCGCTGGAATTTTAGGCTTTTATTGAAAGGGAACAAACCGACCAGGAACAATTGAGGGCGGGTAACAGAGACGACAACACATTCTTTGCACTCCTCCCTTGCTTCAGCCTTAACGTTGAAAGACTATAGCTCAACGCCCAGTTTAATCTCCTTACATTCCAGAGCAGTTAAATCCGAGTATAACCGAGTTTAAGTTAATCGAGATTAGCATCCCTGCCATTTGGCCTTTATATATCACGGTCGCTGCAGTCATTTAGTAATAACATTGCAGTGACTTGAAGCTACATCAGGTTGAAGAAAAGACTAGTGAAAGGTAAAAAGAGAGGCATGATAAAAGGAGTGACGCTATTAGCCAAAAAGGAACATACAACACCGGGGATTCGCTGGTCGTCACCGACCCAACTACTAATCCAGCGCTTCGCAGCTTGACTATGGGAGAGCGGACGGGATCCCGTATTTTCTGCGAGCTATGGTCGTATGTGCTAGAACACGCAACTGTCGAGGACTATATAGGGAGTTTGTTAAATTTTAATAAAAAGTTTTCGCATTCAGTCGCACACGAAAGGCTAGTCGCCAGATGGGTGCTGATCTTAAAGCAGCGACAAAGTTTGTGGACGCCTCTCTTAAGCGACGAGTATTTCCTTTTGGGGGTATCTTGAACTGAAAAAACAATAGCTCTTGAGCACTACTGCACAGGATTCCGCTGGCATCTCTCTTACCATCCTTAAGCTCCTATACTCCTTTAACTAACCTCGCAGCCTTGCTGCCCACCGCTCTGGCCGCCAATGAATGGAACAGCGGATCTCTCCACAGTCGTTACGCTTAAATTTCAGTGCGAGGTGCCCACTGTTCGTCATTGACGACCCTGGTCTCGCCTGCACTGACCACTTAAGGCAGCGCGCGTATAAATCCTACGAACCACAGATTGGGTATGGATGCGCAAATCCGAGACAATTTGAGAAGGTTTCACCCAATCCTTTGGATCTGGCTTTGCTGACAGGAGGCAGTTTGTTTCACCTCTAAATTAGCTGTCGGCAAATTTTAGGTGTGAAGACGAAGGATTTTCTCATGGATTTCCCGTGGGGTATAAAAGATGGTGCAGATCCCATTGACTGCCGATGGATCGGAGCACCATAGCTTTATTTTAACATTCTACGACAGCCGGCCTGATCTTTTTATCTACATTTACCACTCCACGTCACCATGTTGTTCAAGTCCCTCGTCACTCAAGCTGTCCTGGCTTCTGCCTCGCTCGTCTGTGCCAGCGCGCACAAGAGACAGGAGGATGTACCCACGAAATGGGGTCTACTGGCCTACCCTGGCGTCGACACGATGGACATTTACGGTCCTCTCGAGGTGCTCTACTTCGTCGCCAGCAACAGACAATTAAGCGTCAAGATCATCAACCCCACCGAGGATAACGTCGTCGTCAAACCGCCTATGGGAAACAAGTACAACTCGACTTACGCGCCTGAGATTGTCGGCAGCGCCACCATGGAAGACCTCGATATTGATCTCGACGTACTCGTGGTGCCTGGTGGTGCTGTGGCCCGTGACCCAAACACACAGTACATTGACGAGTACCTGGTCAAGATGTTCCCTCGCGTCAAGCACTTTGTGACTGTCTGCACTGGTGCCCTATTCGCTGCACGCGCTGGTCTACTTGATAACAGGCGTGCAACCACCAACAAGGGCGCCTGGTCGACTGTCACTGAGCACGGAACCAATGTTACCTGGGTTGCGCCCGCCCGCTTTGTCCGCGACGGCAACCTGTGGACCTCGTCTGGAGTAAGTAAACACTTAGGGCTTGCACACTTGGTTCGTCAGCTAATCGTTTCTTTCCCAGGTGTCGGCCGGTATCGACATGACTTTTGCCATGGTCAAGGAGTTCTACGGCCAGGAGCTGCACGACCGCATTACTGTCTTCACCGAGGTTCTGCCCCGTGCCCACGACGACGACCCATTCACCGACATCGTTGGTATTCCTCACCAAGGCCAACTCAACCAGACTAGGAATGCCAACTAGAATGTGGTCGGACTGTCGTAAGAAAAGGGCATCGTGGAGTGACGTCGAATGCAGCCGGCCTGCATTTGGAGAACAAATTTGATATGTATATATTATGCATTGACACTGAATATATGGTCTATCGTGGACTTAACATCATCTTTTCTTTGCTTTTGCAGAGACGAACAACATATTTGCTGTTGGTAGAGATGCTTGGGAGAATGGCCTTTTTCTAGGCTAGCAAATTTGTTTCTTCACTAGGGTTGCCATTAGCTACCTCATAATAACAATGCCCAAAACTGCACTGAGCACAGACGATCTGTCGATATCAATAAACAAGTATATTTATTAACGATCAATCTCGTCACTTCCAGTTATCTATAAGTGATTAGCTGGACCAGATTATGTCTTTTCCGGTGTTTCAATAGCATGTATAGGCTTCTAGGCTTAGTTAGTGGTATATCCGGGAGACTAAAGGTATTCTAATTAAGGAGATGAAAAACCCTCCACTAATTTCGGCTCGTGGTCGAACCTGACGAGTTGCTACGAATCTTTGCTCCACTCGGCAACGCCTGCTCACTCATTGTCTCATAAAGTGCAATAGTACCTAAGTAGTAATGTACAAACATAGAGCACCCATACGCCCAGGACATTAAGCCGCCACCTCGCGCATAGTCTGAAGCAGGCCACATGAGCTTATATCCACTGGCGTTGTATCGTGTTCGATATTCTCTCAACCTTTTAAGCTGCATGGAACTCTTGTTGGAGATTGCTCTTCTAGGAGAATGTGCATTGCCCACAATCACCAGAAACCGAAGCGTATGTCCAAGGATGATGGAAATCCTAATATCTCATCGACGTGTGGGGGCAGTCACAAAATATACACTATGCAAACTAATCAGGCCGTTTCTGACTCTCTTAGAAGCATTTCAGTTCCGCTATCACTAATACACGGGATGCAACATTTCAGAAAACATATTGGGACTCCGAAGTAAAGGCCCCTTTACATACGAGGCTTCAGGAGATGTGATGGCTTTTCATGGCGTGCCCAATCTAAGTTGATCTCGAACAAATTAGTACCAAAACAAACACTGAAACTATCTATTAGTCGAGATTTCGCATTTATATTATAGTTTCCTTTTTTTATTATATGTTTATAGCGCGGGGTATCAGGCTTAAAACTAGTTGTTGTTGACGACAATTGCGAGCGATAAGACGAACACGACCCTACCGAGAGTTAAAATTATGAAGTGTTACCCCAGAGGTTGATCCAATAAGACAACGGAGGATAGTCGCGGATGAATGGTCTCCTGCGAGGTGTGCTCCTCCTGCAAAGCTGTTGACGCTTGCCGCAATAGTCTGCTAACTGGTTGCACGCTTGACGCCCATCCTCACGAGTGTGGACTCAGTGGATTAGAGTCCGTGACGGGACTTGAACAATGATCCTAATTTCACTGAATAGGGTACTCGTATAATCACCGAAGTCACGAAAGGCCGATCAGTTAAGAAAGTGATTGAAAAGGCTAGGCAACGTCTTAATAGTAAAGGTAGCCTCTTTTTTAACCAAACTATATGCTGAGAGGATCGCAGGACATGCAAACTAACGCATGTTGTAGGTGTAGTACCACCTCCCTGCATAGAATTTATTGATCAGGAGGGTAGATGAACTCAGTTTATAGCTGGATAGAACAGGAGCTTAGAAACACTGGACAAACAACAAGGTATTTAAATCCGAGTACGGTAAATATGTCCCCATGAATCAAAACAAATACTTGAGTCTAGAAGTGTTTATAAACTCTGCGGCCAGCTCACCCTTATCTATAGAACCAGTCTAAATATGTGGTGATTAGTTGTCATCCATATCTATTGTCTTCGCAAACTTACCTTAACTGAGACCAATGGCGTTTGCCACAAAGCCAAAGTCCTTCAGACACTCGTCCACGTGAGGGTTGTAGCCATGCGATCCGCACGTCGGGCAACCGCAGTTGTTTTGCGTGTACGCTGTAGCGGTTGATCCCGACCCGATCGAAGCCCAAGTCGGCTTCATGGATGAGAAGCCTGGATTGGTAGAAGCGCAAGTTCCAGCGTAAACAGTTCTCTCGCCGATCTTGTTCTGGCAATTGCCGTCACTGAAGAGGTCGAACGTGACGTCAGCCTTGGCGATTAAGGCCATGGCCATGGCCATGACTAGAGCAGTTTTTGTGAAAAGCATTTTGGATGATTGAATGTATGATGGATGAAAAAAGAAGTATACTAGCTGGAGCTTGGATAAATAGAGACCAATGCGAGATCAACTTGTCTTATACTCGAAGGACGGCCGCTCATGAAGCATGATGTAATCATCTTCTCAGGCTTACACTAGCACACTCACCTATACCGTAACACACACATTTGTCACACTTGTTGTCGAACTATTTGCGTACTCTACCCGTGGAGATCCGTGGAGTAGAAGGATTTTGTGGGGGCATACAAGGTTGAAATGATGGTCTTTGCAAGAGTGAAAGGATGAAGTTTCCAGGCTGAGATAATTCGCCCGTTGTATCCGAGCGTGTTTGCCCAACTGTACATAGACTCCAACCATTCCTATCTAACGGCATAGAGCAGGTAATCAGGGCAAAATCCCATCGCATACTACATTGATCAAAGAATTGTTGATCTAATCCTTCTGCAACCTTCACGAGCAAAACCCAGAACGAAAGAGGAGGCCAACACGAATGGAATGGAAGGGCATCATGGAGTAACGTAAAGACGCTCCAATTGTATCTCACCGCATAATAATTTCAAGGCATTGGTTTAGATGATCCAGAAAATACCAAACGGCCCGTCGGCGACAATGCCTTGTTGTCATAGTCGGCGGAGTAAGCGCTACGGTACTGTACCTCTAGCGTGTGGATACTGTTTCACTTCACCAACCATAATGGGACAAAACCAAGGATATGGCAGCACGGTACATGCATGACATGGAAAGGAATCCTACGGGATAATGTAAGCTCGTCCCACCTCAACTACCGCATGAGGACAATCAATTAGGCACCAGTTTAGATGTTCCAGAAAATACCTAGAATACCCCATCAGCGATGATACTTGTAGATATGATCGACGCAAATAAGCACTAATGTAGAACACGCATCTATCATATGGGGTACTTTTTCACTCAACAGATCCTAATGGGGCTATGAAGATAATTATTAATGACTGGTAAGGAAACAAAGTCCTTGCATTATCTGACGACGACCAGGTAGACGGCAGATCTACGTGTCTATAAGACCGTGCGGAATATAGTGTGGATATGGCATACGCAACTTTCATCCGCAGGATCCGGTTCGGGATCTTGTGATAGAACGCAGTGTTATTAATAAACAAATTCTACATTATCTTGCTGTATAAATGTAGAACTATACCACCAGATAGCAACTGAAACATCATTTCAAAGTCAAGTTCATCTATGACTACACTCTTCAATATGCCTTCAGTTCGATATTTCGCCCTGGCGTTCCTGGCCGTCCTTGGAACCAGCAATGCCGATGCCACCGTCGAGATGTTCAGTGATGGCGATTGCCAGAACTCTCTTGGAACTATAGACGTATGGGAAGCCACATGTGCATCACCTAGCCCTGGTTTCTCCTCCATGAAGGTCACTGGCGGTACAACAAGGGGCATCATCACGGCGTACACACAGAACAACTGCGGTTGTCCTACTTGTGGCTCTCATGGTTACAACCCAGGTACTCAATGTTTGAAGGACTTTGGTTTTGTTGCAAATGCAATTGGCCTTTCCTAGGTAAGTTCACGGACGTTCCTACTTTGAGGCAAGTCACTGATTATTTAAGAAACTTCGGGTACAGGGGGGTCTGGGAAAATACTGTGGGATCCTGGATAAGAGGGTTATCAGAAAGTCTATGTTGCTACTTAATCAATCCTCAACCAAGCTTAGTTTTACCAAGTCGCTGCCAATACAGTACTACAGTCAGAATCTAGAATTGTCAAACTCATGGCTTTATTAGATTTAGCATGAGAGAATGAAAGCTCGCCATGATATACATGAGGTCAGTCCCAAGTGCGACTTGTTCAAACATAGGGCAGCGATATCGACCATATGTGTCCTGCTTATTCAGTGACGTGTTGTCGGTAATCACATCAACTCGAGTAGTCATTGTGGGAATCATTAGAGTGTACCACGAAACTCTTGGGTTGATAAACTAACCCATAAGATACTGGCTTCGTGTTTATGTCGATGAGATATGAGGTTCTGAGAACGTGGCTCGTATCTCAATTTCGGCGTCAAAGCCCCAGGATACTTCTCAATCAAGCTTACACCCGACCGAGGAACCGAACCCGTCTATGGGTGAGGCAAACTACGAACCAGCAGCTACCCCGGCCAGACAAAACAAATGCACAACATTTACTTGGTAAAAGCAGAGGCGTCCTTTCGTTCAATCGCGGTGTACCCAAGGGAACACCTCAATTATTTCGTAATAACATGTCAAACATCAAAAGCCCTGCTAATCTACCCCTGAATTAGATCATTCCTATTACTACTTAATGCTGCCATTGGCCTCAAATAAGGTATGAAAGCCTGCCTTTACTCTTTGCATCATTACATGTCTTGACGGCTGGCACCCAACACGACTCGAGTCCTCTTCGGGCGCTCTTTCATGCAGACACTGAGAGATGGATCTCTTCTATGTTGCAGTTGTTCCAAGCCAAATAATTATATTTGTCATTTACACACATTAACCCAAAGCCTATGCTATCGCTATAACCCATCAGTGCTTTGAAGAATCCAGCGAAATAAACAAGGAGTATCGAGATCTTGAGGCGCGCTCATAGTGCCACTTTCACTCTATACTTAAACGAACCATCTTCCTTCTTTCAGGTGAAGTAGATGCCTTGCGTTTTCTTGACCGACCTCGTTCCGGCTCATCTGGGCTGGGGAGAAGGGGGTCTATTCCAAAAGAGGCTAACCAACCATGGTAGCCACTGTCCCCATCCGACATAGCATCGTGCTCTTGGTGTGAGTCAGGTCCCTCTTGATGATCTTGTGACGGGTATGCAGCTCTTCTCTTACCCTTTCTCGGGCTCTCACTTCTAGACCGTGACGCAGACCAGATAGCACGACATTTTTCTGAATCGGCTAGGTCGGTGTCATATTGCCGTGTCTCGGCGTTCCAAGTCAGAATGTGTCGCGGTACTGCGGCATCGAGAAAGTCCCGGAAAACGGTGGGTAAAAATACAGTCCAAGCGAACCGAGCGAAGAGACATTCTACCGAGACCTCGGCGGGTATAAGTGTGTACGTTGCGGTTATGCCATAGTCTTGGTAGTTGGCCACTAGGTGTCGAATTAAAAACATGCCCAACAAGGTGAAGTTTGCTAGCTTCGTGGCCTCTCAGAGTGTCCGACTGCGACTGGTGTTCCTCTCTCGAGAGTTTCGGCAAAAAAGTAAAGTGGCGCTCGTCAAACATCTTATGAATGTCGCTGCGTAAAGGAAGAATATTTGCCGTGGCGTTGATAGGCTCCGTTGAGAACAAGGGCGCCTCAGTGTAACTGTGAAGACCATAGTTAGGAAACTATAAACCCGGGGGTGAACGATGCGCCGCTTCTTACTACTGCCTCAGCAACTATGCCGATTCTGTCGAGTCGGCGCATCTAGTTTCCTCAACGCAGTTGAACTGGTGGTCTCGCAACCATATGACACGGTATCTGGCTGTAGCTCCATGAGACTGGAGCTTATCTTGAAATCTTTTCCATAGTGGAGGTAGATTGCGATGTGGGAACCGCCAGTCGCACAATCGGGCTACAACAGGGTATGGTTCTGTATCTGGACTGGACGTGTCCGAAGGTGGAACATGAAAGTAGTATCGTGTTTCACGAAGAATACCATCTCTCGGTGGTTCGAGCCTCGTGCTTCCATCTCTGTGAATTGAGAAATAGCCATCCCAGCGATTGGCGCAAAGGATGGCACAAGCTATGTGATGGTTTCCACTGCTGAGCAATCTATAAAGGTAAGAAAGTCCGGGGGATATGAAGCTGTTGTGATATCATGTTGAGTCATACCATAAAAAAAGGCATCTTCGTACCAGAATGTCTGAGTTTAATTACGAAGATCTCTCAACCAGTATCAAGCTAAACCGTTACTGTAAAGGTCTTCCTATACGTGATACCAATATGTCCCTCAACATAGAAAACAACACGTGTATTCCTACCAGCAGAAATTAAGTTGAATACATTCCTGCAAGGACCGCTCACTTGTTACAAATCTGGAGCTGGTCTAAATTGCATCAAATGGATACCAAAGCTTGTGCCAGGACCCCTCATCCCATTTATGGCTTTGCACCACTCAAGTTCCCGACCATGTCCGCAACGACTGAAGTATCTTAGTAATACGGACTGGGTATAACACGTCATCTGTGGACCGAATGTCCCATTTTCTGTACGATAGCAGTACTCGATACTCTGGCACAGCATCCGCGCTAGCTTATCAGCATCCGCCTGCACTTGTAACAACACGCTAGAAGCGCTGTGATCCAATATGGTCCCCTGAAGAACATCGTCAACGTGTGACAGCGTGATGTTGGTTGTGATACTCGAAGAGCGAAGGAGTAAGATTGTGTTGAGGACATCGAGCATAGTGCTGGAACAAAATATCCAGGCGGTAGCTTGCTGAATAGACGAGAAGATGAGGGCAAATGGAAACAACTTATCATTTTGGTGATCATCTGCCGGATTACTAGCCTTGGAGGGAATGGACCAGTACAAGGGGGGTTGGTCGGGACAGTGATGATGAAGACTCCGCCAATTGTCAAGATCATGGAACTTTTGGATGAGAAGATTGGCGAAATGAATAAGTTCCACAGAGTCTCTCTCGTTCCGTGCTATCAGGAGGCGAGCTCCCGCCATGGCTGAAGGGACGTCCATGATTATATCAAGTAGTCCGCTTAAAGTCCCCGAGTTAACCGGAGAGCCAATAAGTTGTCGCCAGGTATCAGGCTCCAGAGTGAGGAAATGCTTCATAACCATTGCTTGAATGACCTAAGACATCATTAGCACAGGTCTAAGCGACATCGATACACTATGGGTCTGTACACATATCACACAAAGACGTCGACATAAGTCGACCCAACTCGTCGTCCTTTCTTCCAGTACAACCCGGTGGCGAAGTATCTCAGATATACCCTGCGCGTGAACATTCCAGCTGATGCTTGCATGAAATAGGAACAGCTGTCTTGAGATCAGTTCACATCCCAATGCACTGAATACTCTAACCCACCTCGCATGTGGAAAGAACAACGATAGCGGCGAGACTCTCATCGCTATTTCCCGCAGATGGGGAGTCCAGGATAGCAATAATCCTAGACAAGGCATGGTTGTATAGCTGGATGGTCTCATCGTGAGAGATGGTTGCTTTGCTAGACAATCGAACTTGGATGGCACAGAAGGCTAAAAGGGAATGATCTAACGCGTCGCTGGGTCGTTGCAACTGACAGACTGCCTTGAGCCATGACGATGGTAATGAATCGGAACCCTCAACATTTGTCATCGTCACCCCGCGAGGGAAATAGATACTTTCGGCGATGAATAGTGCTTCCAGCCGGAACCTTTGTACGTCGTAGGATGAATCGCCCGAGTTAAGTCCAACACGCATTCGTTGTAGCAATACAAGCCAGCATGGGAGTGTCGAGGTCTCTGGATTGCGTTGTTGCAATCGTGCATCTGCTACTACAGAAAGTGCAGTGACTTTGGGGCGAGCTTGAGTTTGGTTAACCCAAAGTGTCGATTTAGTGTAGCCACGACATGCGATTCCTGCTTTGGAGCATCGTTGGCAGAGAGGATGCGTCAGGTCACACTGGTAGATCGTTATCAAATGGAATGAACATGAAAGAAACAAGTGCAAGATACCTTGACACGACGTCTTTTGCAATCATGGCACGCCTTCGACTTTCCGGCGATGCCGACCATAGTGAGGGATGTTTGAGAAAAATGCTAAACGGAGATCATTGTTCGAAACCTGGCCACGCTAAGCTACTTGTAGTACCACGAGTCGAGATTTTGGACAGGGATGAGTCAGAGAGATTGCATTCTTACGGACATTATTCGCGGGAGCGAAGAAAAGGGAAATCCAGAAGAAGGGTTTCTGCTTACGACATGACGTTGGTAGAGATTGCTTACATATGGAGCGGCTAAACCGAATACGGCACCATTATTCGAGATTTTCGACAGGGTTCAGGTGGGTAGATCAAGTCCGTGCATACGGCCGAGACGTCAAGATCAGGACTAACTAGATTCGGAACCATCTCGCGAGCGTTCGTTCAAGGGTTGAATTTGTCAGAGGTATGATGGCAGAATTGATACAGCTATATAAAGATTTGGTCTCAGCATACAGGACAGACATAAATCACTTCGTCTCATCTTTCTACATCGGTAACAACCACTGATTCCAACTATCCATCGATTCTTCAAAGTCATCACGATGCCGCCTCCAGAATCACTCTCATCAACCGCATCAGATGGTGAACCACGCCCACAGCCAGATCGAGATGTGGAAAAGGTGCCTTCGCAGCAGCAGCCTGTAGACCCAACAACTACAGACTTTGGTCCTCCTCCCGATGGTGGACTAGAGGCCTGGCTAGTTGTCGTCGGGGGCTTTTGTGCTGTTTTTGCTAGTTTTGGCTGGATCAACTGTGCGTTACACTTGGCCATCAAAAACGATGAAAGAGGATACTGACGTTGGTTATAGGTATTGGCATATTCCAAGACTACTACCAATATCATCAACTCAAGTCGTACTCGGCTGGCACTGTGTCGTGGATCTCTTCACTGGAGTCGTTCATGATGTTTTTCTGGGTACGTCTGACCCCTGGTAGTCCTCCCAATACCCACCAATTAACAGTTCATAGGGCCCTTTAGTTGGAAAGATGACTGACGAACTCGGTCCTCGGATACCAATCCTCATCGGCTCCTTCCTTCATGTTTTTGGTCTGATGATGACCTCGATATCCAAAGAGTATTATCAGTTTCTTTTGGCTCAAAGCATTTGTAGTGCATTGGGATGCTCATTTCTCTTCTACGCCTGTAAGTACTTTTTCAACACCATTGTCCTCCGCCGTCTAACGTATATAGCTATCGGCGCTGTTGGCACCTGGTTCCTTCGGCATCGTGCCCTAGCTTTCGGCATCATCACATCCGGATCTAGCATCGGTGGTATAGTTCTCCCAATTATGGTGAACCATCTCGTCACACGGATAGGCTTCGGCTGGGCGATGCGATCCCTAGCTTTCCTCCTTCTGGGACTTCTGGTCATTGCGAATCTGACTCTCAAGTCAAGGCTGCCACCCCCACACAGAAAATTCCACTTGAAAGACTTTGTCAAGCCATTCAAGGAACTACCTTTTCTTCTATTGACGATTGCGGGCTTTATGTTATATCTGGGTTCTTTCCTGCCCTTCAACTTCATTATCGTGCAAGCGAAAGCACTGGGAGTATCACCAAGCTTGGCCGAGTATTTGGTGCCTATTGTCAATGCCTCATCGTAAGTTTCCACATATTTAGCATTCTATCAGACAACTGGCAACTAATGCATATGGGTTAGCACGTTTGGTCGGCTTATCCCGGCTTACCTTGGCGACCGTATCGGTGTCTTCAATGTCATGATTCCCATGACTGTGCTGGGTGGTATCTTTACTCTAGCCGTTTGGCTGCCTGCAAAGTCCAGTGCGTTGGTAATAGTCTACGCTGTACTATACGGCTTTACCTCTGGATGCACCCTTTCCATTGTTCCCGCCATGGTGGCTTCTATGTCAGATGTGCGCAGCATAGGTTCGCGTAATGGTTCACTATACGCGGTCTCTGCTGTGGGTGCACTTATTGGAAGTCCTATCGCAGGAGCCATTGTTAGTGACCAGGGAGGGGAGGAATTTTCTGGACTGATTGTGTTCTGTGGTGTGTCCATTCTTATAGGAGCAGTGTTTGCGGGAATGTCAAGACACGCATTGGTAGGGCTCGAGTGGAAGAAAAAGGTATAGATTGATAGAGCTGGATTCATTTGTCTTTTTCCACTCTTTAGTAGGGATTTATTAGCAATAAGACTGTCGATTGTTTCAAGCAGCCTCAGGCCGCCAGGATGACATGCGCTGATTTTCTTCAGCAAGAATATTTAGTTGGAAACTTTATTTGATTTCCTATTAAGATAGATCAAAGTCACGCGCCTAAAAGACTTTTTTATCTATATCTTTTCTCACACAATAAGATATCATACAGCGAGAATAGATGACGTCATCCTATCTCTCCCATATAATTCTCCAAGGCACAGATGGTTATATCTGCGCTAAAGACCTGGGCAATTCTGGTTCTCGATCTTAACATTTTTAGGATAATAATTTTCAAGGCTCTTGGCCATTAAGCAAATGTTGAAAACGCGAGACCAATATAGCTCTCACGGCAGACGACTCGACTGCTTATTGTGATTGTTCTAACGTAAGGAAAGGGGGCCAATCATCTCTTTGGAAAAGATAAAACAAGGTCATAGTGCAAAGCGACAAGATGAGGGGCTACGGATCTACATTATTCCGATCACACGATGTTTTACGATCCACCCCAACCTCCCTCATTTATCATCAATGCTGTCTCGGTCATATACAGTGTGTGCTCCCGAGATTTTAGTGCGCGTTGTGGATTCTATATCTAGCTTGCAATTGGCTTGTAAGCCATGAGGAGGAAGCTGCCCCTCTTAAAGTTCTTTCGATCCAATTGAACCTCACTGAATACAGGCATGATATTTACAGACCGTGCCACATTCCAAGAGTACACACGGTACTGTCTCAGTCATTTACGATATCATGAGTTTCTCAATTAACTAATTCACGTCTCGGCACGAGAATACAATCAAGGAGTTTTTTTTTTAGTTTTTTTTTTTTTTCGGACTTATAATATTCTGAAGCCTTATGTTATGCTGGAGTTGGCTATTAATTTTGATGTAAAAATGTTTGTTACTGAGCAATCTGGTTATGGATCATTTCTGGCCGTGCGTGGACAAACAGTCCTCGCGACCCTCAACCAGTCACCTTGAACAAATGTCAATAGTGACATCAGTTGATTATACCATCCGGCAACTCGGGTATTTTGCATAATGCCTAACTTCCTACTGAAACAGCTTGTCTTTGCCCTTCCTTGTCTTTGCCGCGATGATTAATATTTACATGCCTAGGTCGACAAAGCGATCTAATATTGTCTCACGGCTACCCTAGAGCTGAAATGAAAAAGCTTTGATAAACCTTTCTTATCTTATCTTATCTTATCAAGGCCAACTCTATCTTATCAGCTAGAGCGGCGGGGTTGTCGGGATTGAGCCGATGAGGTCCCCACTTCCGGGGATACCACGGCATCTTGCCGAAGCGGCTTCGGAGTTCCTTAAACTCGTGAGTGCAGGTATAAGTTCGTTGATCAAGATTGACAATTGCTCATTCATCTCACTCTCCATTGTATAATTAATGCACTCCCTTGAATTAAAGGTCTCTACCATTAGTCATCGTTATTCAAGCACTAAATCAACGTTGTCAGACACAATGCGTATTGGCGTTCTGAAAGGCAATGGCATCGGCCCCGAAATTACCCTGGCCACACAGCGTATACTTGAGGCCACCGGAATCCCAATTGAATGGGAGAATGTCCTTATTGCTGAAGACGCAATCAAGAAACATGGCCACCCCCTTCCACCTCAAACGGTCAAGCAAATTAGGTCCATTGGTCTCGCCATCAAAGCACCATTGATCGTCAACAAGCTTGAAGGTCGCCTTAGTTGTGTCCAAGAAGATGGGACTTCAGTTACATATCCGTCTTTGAACAATGCTATAAGACGAGAACTGGGGTTATTTGTAAACCCTCGACCAATCAAGGGATTCCCCAACGTCTCAGGTCAATATGAACTTCTCGATATCATCATCATGCGAGAAGTCACAGAGGACGTCTACATTGGCCTTGAACACAAGATCGGACAAGATATTGCTGCAGAAGCCATAAAGTTAACTACCCGAGCTGCAGCTACCACAGTGGCTAGGTTCTCTTTCGAATACGCACGCAAGCACAACCGCAAGAGAGTTACCTGCTTGCATAAGGCCAATGTTCTCAACCATACTGATGGTCTTTTTCTTCGCTGCTTTCAAGAAGTCAGTAAAGAATATGCCGACATCGAGGCGGACGACATGATGATAGACGCCGCATGCTACACAATTATACGCAACCCACAACGGTTCGATGTGATTGTGACATCTAATCAGTACGGCGATATATTCTCTGATCTTGCTGCCGGTCTGGTTGGGTCGTTGGGTCTAGCACCTGGTGCAAATATTGGAGACGGTGTTGCCGTTTATGAAGCTTGTCATGGTGCGGCTCCTGACATCGCAGAGAAGGGCATTGCCAATCCTTTGGCACTTACATTGAGTGGAGCTCTGTTGTTGGAATCACAAGGGTATACAAAAGAAGCTGATGCAGTTCGTCGGGCGATCCATTCTGTGGTGAAGGAAGGAAAAGACACCACGCCGGACTTGGGCGGGTCTGGAACAACTGAAACGCTTACGGCGGCGGTAGAGTCGAAAATAAAGCGGCAGCTTTCATGATTAAGCTATGGGATTCAAAGCATTCTTGAAACTAATTGGCAATTAGTAAAGGTTCTTGTTGGTTTGCTGAGTTCCTCCTTGTAGTAGCTTTTGATCGAGGCCCGCCGTCGCGCTGGATGGCAGTAACTTGTCACGGGGAAATCCAGATTAGACCTAGCCTAAGTTCCAACAATCGCTTGCCTTACTTCATGTCGACGCTAGTGCCAGTATTAATGTTTGCTTTTTAGAATTATTTTGCGCTCGTCTACCTCCCGGTAGGGCTGTCCATGGAGTACCATGCTGTGATCAAGGTTGACAATAGTGTTGGTGAACTGTGTGGAGTTGATCTATTAGTTGGGAAGGATCTTCGCTGCTATGATATTCACATGCCACGAAGGGCACAACAGACGATATTAGTCATACCAAAGAGTGTGTTCGTTATAGCTATCAACTAAATCAACAACAAAAGATCAACCAAAAGGCCTAACACGCTACCCAAAATTGAAATAATTCCACATGTTTTGATACCGAACCAAATAAACCTTGTCCAGATAAGTTGAAACGAGTGTGGTTCATAATGCTTCACGCATCCATCTTCTTGGGATCATCTGTGATCTCTGCAGCGTGAGGGGCGCCAAAGAGAGCATCCATCTCCTCGATGGGAATACCTTTAGTCTCTCGAATGCACCACCAAGCCCAGAAACCCATACATACCATCAAAGCGCCGAAAAAGAAATAAGCTGCTCTGGTCAGTTACTTATGAACAACTCTGTGTCAGGAGATTACTTACTGCCATAGCCGATGTCAGAGATCATAAAAGGTGTAGAACGTGACACAACGTAAGACCAAAGACGCTCATCTGCAATCGTCAAAGCCATACAAAGAGATCTTAGGTATAGCGGGTAGATCTCTGAGGCATATAGCCATGTGATGCCTTGCCATGTAGCACAGTAGATAACTCCGTAGAGATATACGCATACCATTGCTAGGTAGCCCCAGCCTGACATATTTGTGACTCCCGCAGCGGCCGCAGCCTCAGGGTCATTCTTCATGACGTAGCCTCCAAGATAAAGCTTTTTCGTCAGCAGGCTAAAGAAAACTGACCGGGCTAAACTTACCATAGGTACAGCCCCAACAAAAGCACCCCAGATTAATCCCCTGCGACGGCCGAGATGATCAGCTACCCAGAATGAGAAGATGACCATACCAAGTGTCTTTGCAACACCATAAAAGCCAGTCGCAAAGAGCTTGAGATCTGTGGACTGGATGCCCAGAGTGGCAAATATACGGGGTGAGTAGTATGTGATGATATTGACACCAGTCATGTTCTGGCACCTGCTGAATGTTAGCGACCTAGTTGAGTCTGGGAAAAGGAAATTCATACATCATGAGGCATAGTCCAATAGCAACTCGATTTCGAATACCCTTTTTGAAAATGTCTTTGAGTTTACCCTTCAGACCAGGATTGATCGCCTCAAGGTGAGCTTCATACTCAACCTCGGCACGAATTTCGCGCAACTCTTTCGCCACGTATGGATGGGTAATAGGTAACTGACGAATGTCGGCCATGATGGTCTCGGCTTTTTCCCATTGATCTTGTTTGCAAAGCCAACGAGGCGACTCAGGACAGAATGGTAACACGGCCAAAAGAACAGCACCGGGGAGTAGCTGTAGACCGAGCGGAGTTCTCCATTGAGCGCTTGCTGAGGAGTGTTAATAATAAACAGATTTAACTAGGAGGTAACGTACTGTTTGGACTAATGGTTTTGTTCACTGCATAGTTGACCCAGAAGCCAATCATTTGTGCACCTTGAGACCCAATCTCGAAGAAGCCGATTAGCTTACCACGGATTGCAGGTGGAGCGACCTCGGCAATGTAACTATTTTGAACTATTAGCATCGTGCATTGATTCGAGTTGAAGATTTTGCGTTAGCACGTACACAGGAATGACTGGAGCCGAAGCACCAATACCAAGCCCTGCAACAGCTCTTCCGGCCATGATGAGTTCAACCAAGCCAGGAGAGGCAGTCTGCATAGATGCTCCAACCAAAAAGACGCTTGTAGCGATGGTCATACACCACTTACGACCCCATCGGTCGGATAAAAAGTGGGAGGCCAGAGCACCAAAGAACATGCCCGCCTGGAAGCAAGACACGATGTTGGATGTGAGATTGTCAAGTTCTTTCTGGCTGATGTTGTTAAGACCGAAACTCTCCTCGAATGAGGGGAGAATTAATGTTCCACCCATGACAGAGACATCGTAACTATAGTCAATAGGTTAGACTTGGACGACAAGAAATTCTGGAGTGATGTAGAAATTGTTGGAGGGACTTGTACTACTCACCCGAGTGCGACAGCACCGAAGCAGACGCCAATGCAGTAGAGATAAACTCTCCAGTTTCTGATCTCTTTCGGATCTTCAATTCTGACTGGAGATTCAGTCGCGATATCGCTGACAAAAGAACAATGAGTTTCTTCTTTCTCCATTGTGAATATTCAGTTGCTCTGATCAAAATCTAAGTGTTTGCTCAAGCATAGCCTTGTCGGACTGGTCCGTTAAATTTGGGCTGTGCAAATCGAAAATCAACTCCCTTGATGTGTAGTTATAGATTGAAGTGATGAGTTCGCGCGTGATTCCAAATCCCCGCATTCAGGATTCTAAGACCCCCTGTTGTCGGTAGTATCTCGACTAGCATAACGTGGAGGTGGCTGTGCAAGAACTAGCTGGGGTAAAGCACGCCAGAAGAGAACTATTGTGTGCTTCATTGACACACCGGAGCAATCCCGACTTTTCTCATGAAGGGAATGAGGAGTTACGCGCAGGGTGATGGTCTAGAGTTACATAGTAATGTGACCCTGAGCATATTGATGGTGTACGTCAGGGGAGGGTTACATCAAGCTCCCATATAGCCGCGACCGAATTTTGGTATGGTCGAGTGATTTTAAGCTTATCTCGATGCCCACCGGAGTAGTCCGTCCAGGCGGTCGAAAGGGCCGAAATCTCATCTTGAACCCAATCGTGAGAGGAGAGGAACATGGTTCCCCACTCGTTTAACTCTAAAACAAGCTCAAGATATGCACGGATAATACTGGGGAAGTGGGCAACCCCGCACTTGGCTTTTTCAAAAGTTCATTTCGCATTCTCTCTAGATTTGATCTAAGACCATGTAGATTAAAACTTCCGTTGTAAATATTGACGAGGAATTTAGTAAATTTGATGGCTAGTAATATGGTAAAGTTGAGTTTATAGGGAGGGAAATCAAGAAGTGCGCGAGTGAAGGTCCCAGCTCCAACTTGAAACCTCAGATCTAAGTGTGCCACTCAAGGCGCAACTGAATGATATCTAACTCGGCTCAATCATACAAAACAAAGTCTGGAAATGAGTCAAAAAGTTTCAAATATTCCTCGTGATCGACTTGCACTGCCTCCTTTGCTCCGCTACCGGATCAGGTGCATCGTGATAGACACCATTCATGGCGAAAACTCCGAGTGCGAAACAACGGCGAGTTGCTTCATGTCAAAGTACAAGACAGAATGAAGGATTGTCTCAACTGAGCGTGTATATTTAATCACAGTCCATGACGTGCTTCGCCACTGACAAGCGAGTCTTGTGATTTTACTATCAAGTGTGATAGTTTGTGTTACCCTAGTTGGTGAACAACATCCCGATACTCAATGCCGACTCTTTTGAAGCGATTATCGTCTTGCACAGCCTCTTCTGACTCCATATTTGATGTCAGTTAGTAGAAATCTAGTCCAAGTTCGTGACATGAAGTGCTCATCCCATTTGATAGTTGTCGTATCAATGCAAAGGTTGATAAAGTCTGGCCTGATCGAGACTTGCACTGCCTCTGTAGATGGTCCGTTGTTGGGTTCTCCGCTTGTCTGATACAAGATCTGTGTTAGACTTGGAGTGCAACCATGTGTTCTGTTGGCTACGTCGGACTTAAGCCGATAAGAGCAAGGGAATTTTACAAGGTCAGATGTGTCCTGGAAGGGGAATGTCGCCATCACGTTATGTCACTTGCCGACGAAAAAGAGAGTTACATCGTCTTTGTCGTGCCAAGATGGGTAATAAGTGATACTATCAATCAAGAATTCACAATCAAGCTTCTGACTCTTGCTGAGACTAGCCGAGGATATGCATGGTTCGCGATCTAATGCGAGTCGCTTAAGTGTGCATGGATGAGACGCGGGGACGTTCTGTTCCACAACATGCACTCCGCATCACATCACATTGCAGATCAGCACAGCCTCTATGCAAGACTAATTGCCTCCTGTGTGAGGACAAGCACACGTTTGAGTTCTTCCGGCTAATATCACCCAACAATCAAGCAATATCGGGTTGTTCCGCCGTTTCCAAAGACACCGGATCAATCCCGACCTACGTGACCGTTGTTTCAACACCAGGGACACAATTTAAAGACAAGGTTATCGAGCACTGCCCAAAACTGTGGGGAAAAGGTCTGACGTTTTATCAAGAATTGTGATTTGCACATTGTACACAATGTAAACTATATGCCGAATGGAATTTCTGCTTACACAGCCTCGTTACCTGAGTATATTACCGCCCAGCGACATCGTCAAGGCTTTACTCATCACTTACAAAGGTCTTCTGACATGAACCACAAGTACAACAACTTCTCATCCTAATTTTCCATTATCGTCGCTTTGCTTTAGTCACTCTACCACACTCATCATGACGGGCGACAAACTTACTCCTCCCACTCTTCAAGTGGACACTCGCCAACGAAGCATGAGCAAAGCAGACACTATTATCACCACTGCATCTGATCCATTTCTCACACCTATCACCACCAGTTGTGCCTCAACTGTGTTTGAAGATGCTGAGACTGTCTTACGACCTGATCCAGGAACAGAGGCATCATTCAAGGTTGAGAACAATCCCTTTGCCTTCTCACCAGGCCAGTTGAACAAACTCTTCAACCCCAAGTCTCTCCCTGCATTTCACGTCCTGGGTGGTCTAGCCGGTATCGCTGCTGGACTTCAAACCAATATCGTTTCTGGACTTAGTGTCGACGAGACTGTGGCTCCCGGTTCAATCTCATTCCAAGAGGCCACGAACTTGCAGTCTCCGCACGGCCTCAAACGCAGTCAGACAAATGCAGCACCTAATGCTTCAGCTGAGGCGTTTGGTGATCGTGTTCGGGTCTACTCGCGCAACGTTCTTCCAGCAAAAAAGCCAACCCCATTTTGGAAGTTGATGTGGAATGCCTACAACGACAAGGTAATCATTCTTCTTACCGTGGCCGCCGTTATCTCTCTCGCTTTGGGTCTCTACGAGACTCTGGGCGTTGATCATCCACCTGGTTCTCCAACTCCAGTTGACTGGGTTGAAGGTGTCGCCATTTGCGTCGCCATCGCTATCGTCACTATTGTTGGATCTATGAATGACTGGCAGAAAGAAAGAGCCTTTGTCAAGTTGAACGCCAAGAAAGAAGACCGTCAAGTCAAAGTCACCCGTTCCGGAAAGACATTCATGATCAATGTTTTCGAAGTTCTCGCTGGTGATGTGCTTCATCTGGAGCCTGGTGATCTAGTTCCTGTTGATGGTATCTTTATCGACGGTCATGGTCTCAAGTGTGACGAGTCTTCGGCGACTGGAGAATCTGACGCTATCAAGAAAACCCCAGGTGCAGCAGTCATGGCTGCCTTTGAGTCTGGTCAGCCCTTCAAACACCTCGACCCCTTCATTATCTCTGGCGCTAAGGTGTTGGAAGGTGAGACGACCCCCAACCTTTCATAATCACCTACTGCTTGCTAACTAGATACTAGGTGTTGGTACTTTTCTCTGCACGTCAGTTGGCGTTCACAGTAGCTTTGGAAAGATCATGATATCTGTTCGTACTGAAACAGAACCTACACCTCTACAGCATAAGCTCGAAGGCCTCGCTATGGCTATTGCCAAGCTTGGTAGCGCTGCTGCTGGACTCCTCTTTTTTGTTCTTCTCTTCAGATTCCTCGCCGGCCTCCCAGGGGACGACCGTCTTCCAACCGAAAAAGCTTCGTCCTTCATGGACATCCTTATTGTGGCTGTCACAATCATCGTTGTTGCTGTGCCTGAAGGGCTACCCCTAGCTGTCACTCTAGCTCTAGCCTTTGCTACAACTAGGATGTTGAAGGAGAACAATCTTGTTCGCATCTTCCGAGCTTGTGAGACCATGGGTAACGCTACGGCCATTTGCTCCGATAAGACTGGTACTCTGGTAAGCATTGACCGACTGTCCTAGCGAGTGGAGGTTACTAATGATAGATAGACTACCAACAAGATGACCGTTGTTGCTGGAACTTTCGGCTCAACTAGCTTCTTCGAGTCAGAGGCCCAGGAGAAATCTGATCAAACAATCTCGGCTTGGGCTTCCAACATTGCACCAGCTGCCAAAGCCGCCATTGTTCAGAATGTCACAGTCAACTCCAGCGCTTTCGAATCCGAGGACAACGGACAAACCGTTCTTATTGGATCCAAGACAGAGACAGCTCTTCTCCAACTTGCCAAGGACCACCTTGGTCTTCAATCTGTTGCTGAGTATCGGGCCAACGAACAGACGGTGTCCATGTTCCCATTTGACTCAGGCAAGAAATGTATGGGTGCTGCCATCAAGCTCCGATCTGGTGGTTATCGTCTGCTTATCAAGGGTGCTTCTGAGGTTCTTCTGTCCTATTGCTCATCGAAAGCCAACTTCGAGACTATGGAAGAAGAGCCTTTGACCGATGAGGATGCCCAATCACTTCGATCTACCATTGATCTTTACGCAAGCCGATCTCTGAGAACAATTGGTATCGTATACAAAGACTTCAGCTCTTGGCCACCCACCTCTGCAGAGCTTTCCGAAAGCGGCGAACCCACCCTCGAATCTCTTCTACATGATCTCGTCACTCTTGGAGTGGTCGGTATCCAAGATCCTGTTCGTCCTGGTGTTCCGGAAGCAGTTCGAAAAGCCCAAAAGGCTGGCGTCTTTGTTCGAATGGTCACTGGAGATAACGCCCGAACTGCTCAAGCGATCGCAACTGAGTGTGGTATTTACACATCTGGAGGAGTCATTCTTGAGGGACCTGACTTTCGTCGTCTTTCCGAAACTGAAATTGATGCGGTTCTGCCCAAGCTTCAGATTCTGGCTCGATCCTCCCCCGAGGATAAGAAGGTCCTCGTCACGAGATTAAAGGCATTGGGCGAAACTGTGGCTGTCACAGGCGACGGTACTAATGATGCTCCTGCTCTCAAAGCTGCCGATGTGGGCTTCTCTATGGGCATCTCTGGCACAGAGGTTGCAAAGGAAGCTTCTGCTATTATCCTTATGGATGATAACTTTACTTCTATCGTGACTGCCCTCAAATGGGGACGTGCAGTCAACGATGCCGTTCAAAAGTTTCTTCAGGTGAGACCTAGCACACTCGTGTGATGATGCCCAAGCAATCTGACTTTATGTAGTTCCAAATCACCGTCAACATCACAGCTGTTCTCTTGGCTTTTGTCACAGCCGTATACGATGCTCACATGGAGTCCGTCTTGAAGGCCGTTCAGCTCCTCTGGGTTAACCTTATCATGGACACATTCGCAGCTTTGGCCCTTGCCACTGATCCCCCAACCGAGGAGATTCTTGACCGTCCTCCTCAGGGCAAGAACAAGCCCTTGATCACCACTACAGTAAGTTCTTATACATTTGCCACTTGAATCCTCTACTGACACAATGATTTCAGATGTGGAAGATGATTACTGGTCAGGCCATCTATCAGCTTGTCGTTACCTTCACTCTCTACTTCGGTGGTGGTCAGATCCTCAATTACGATCTTAGTGACGAGCAGAAGAAGCTCGAGCTTGACACTATAATCTTCAACACCTTTGTCTGGATGCAAATCTTCAACGAATTCAACAACCGCCGTCTTGACAACAAGTTCAACATCTTTGCAGGCATCCATCGCAACGCCTTCTTCATCGTCATCAACTGCCTCATGGTCGGTCTTCAAATTGCCATCATCTTTGTTGGTTCACGAGCCTTCCAGATTAACCCTGGTGGTCTGGACGGTACTCAGTGGGCCATTTCAATTGTTGTGGCTATGCTCTGCCTTCCTTGGGCCATTGTAGTTCGACTATTCCCTGATGCTTTGTTTGCCAGGATTGTTGACATTGTTGGTGGACCTTTCATCAAAATCTACCGGGTGCTGGCAAAGGGATGGTCCAAGTTTGTTGGCATTTTCCCCAAGAGAAACCGCAAAGAGGGCGATTTGGAGGCGGTGACACCAACTGTTGTGGTGTCTGAGGCTGGTCTTGGTGGAAACGAGAAATAGATGAGGACTGCCACGCAAGACAAAGATATGCAAGGTTGGAGGACGAACGCGCATTTGTCATTGTTTTGGCTTTATTGCAGAAATCTGGGTACCATTAAAGTTCATTTCTTATGTCTTGGGGAGTCTGTTTGATGTTGTTAAATAATTAGACCATCATTTGAGCTGGACCTAGGAGCCGCTCATTATCTAACCATCCTTCATTATGCAAGTAGGAACAACATAGAAATACAAGAGTTTTCCACGTTCACTACAATAATTCACGCACACTTTGGTCAAGGAACATGTTCTCTCACACTTGTTTGATCTAGTACAGAGTTGAGCAAAAGCGGTAAGCTTCTCCATATGGGGGAACCCGGCTTTCCAAGGAGCGGGACGTGACCCATTCGGCATAAACCCGACACTGTTGTCGTGATGTCAGCCGGACGCTCGGGAAACCTAAAGAGTTGAATCCACCGTTTAAAGCCAATTATTCACACGAGTGAAATATCAATGTCCTCGGTCCGTCAATATTGTGATCGCAACTCTTGTAATCGTAAACAATTGCCTTTTCAAATTACCACTTTTAACGAATTACACCCGTCGCAATGACACATCCTGTCAAATCTGTGCCTGCTGGTTCTTGGGATACACATCATCATATCTTTGAGCCTGATCGCTTTCCTTTCTCGGCAGGAAGACATTTCACTCCATCCGTCGCTACCTTGGAACAGCTCAAGGGATTTGAGGACTCAATCGGGGTCGAGCACGTTTGTGTTGCCCATGGTTTATCTTATGGACCAGATTGCACTTCTCTTCTGTACTACTTGGAGCAGTTCCAAGGATCAGCTCGGGGTATCTGTGTCATTGATGAGACAAATGTCACCGATGATTTATTGAACAAATATCATGCCGCTGGAGTACGCAGCGTACGGCTCGACTTCTTTAAGGCTCAAGCGATGCAAGATTTGCAGAAGCAAATTGGGCTGATCAAAGCAACAGCCGAGCGCCTGTTGCAGTGGAAGCCTGACGGAAATGCCTGGAGCATCCAAATCCAGCAGCCCAACTTGTCGCATTGGAACGAAATTCGCAAGGTCGCTTCAAACCTTGGTCTACCTATAGTGGTGGATCATATGGGCCTTGTCAAAGCGGCCAGTATGACGCCAAAGGACACGCCGCTCGCCATCTCCGAGCCCGGTTGGCAAGACCTCCTCCAGGCTTTGGCGGACGGAAATATCTGGATCAAGATCTCCGCACCGTATCGAAACTCTCGAGCCGATCCTACATACGATGATTTGAAGGAGATTGTGACACAGCTCGTACAGGCCAACCCGAAGCGGGTGGTTTGGGGAAGTGACTGGCCTCATACACAACGACACGAGGATCGGCACTTGAGAGGACGAGAGGACGTTGAGCCATTTCTCAAGATTGATAACAAGAAGTGGATTGAGGTCTTGAGTACTTGGTTGAGTGAGGAAGAATGGAACGGCTTGTGGGTAAACAACCCGAGCAAGTTATATGATTACCGGGTGTAGTTTAGTAAAATGATCAATATTCTGCGCTGCATTGTGATAACCTTTACCTGTGTGTGACCTGTCTAGCTTGAGAGGTGGTAGTCATGATTGACCTAGTCCCAATTACAGATTGCAGCCAACAGGATGGACACCAACTTGATCAGTAGAACCGAAGAAAGCCTGCGATTGAAGTTGCCCGATTTGTATATCGATTCAGTGACAATGGCGCGGGTGCTGTTACGGGCCAGAATGATATTTTATTTACATCTAGTGTATCAAAATGGAGCATGTCTCACGAAGCCAGAGGCAGGAAGGCAAATCGTGCATTTAAGCACACTACTAGTAAACATGGGCTTGCATAGAACTTCCAAGAGATTCCGACCATCAGGCAGCCTTGTTCTCGGCGAGGACAACAGCAGCCTTATCCTCTTCCTGAGTGAGCGTGGTCTGAGCCAGAGCCTGGGCTTCCAACACAGCATGACTACCCCTCCCAACTTTGTACCAAGGCATCTTGAATAGCTCGTCCATATACTCCATCGATAGTCCTTTAGTTTCGGGATATGCAAAATAACAGTAAATAGTCATTAGCGTTGTGAACAGAGTGAAGAGCAAAAATGGGCCCCAAGAATGCATCGCAATGACCATGTTGGGCTGTGCTCGAGAGAGTGCAAAGTTGATAAGGTATTGCCATGTGATACATGTAGCCATGCAGGTTGACCGCAGTCTAGTGGGAAACACTTCAGCGTTGATGATCCAAGGAATGGTGCCCCAAGAGATGGCATAGCCAAGAGCAAAGATGTAGATTGAGACGACGGCAATCCACCCTCCTGCACCTGTTGAAGCGTCTGCATCTGGGTGTGCGACAGCGAGGTAGACGGTGATGTATGTGAGAGCCCCAATGATCAGACCGGAGCCGATGAACAGACCCATACGTCGTCCAAAGCGGTCAACAAGGAACAGGCAGTATATCAATACAGCCACGAACTTGATCAAGCCATAGATACCAGAGAAAAGATAGTTGGTAGAAGGGGAAGTGAGGCCAATAGATGAGAGAATAGAGGTATTGTAGTAGGTGATGATGTTGCCACCTGAAAATTGAAAGCCAACTTGAATGATCATGACCATGATAAGACGCTTCCTGATCGCTGGGGAGACCATTTCCTTGAATGGGGTGAAGAAACCAGGGACCTTTGACTGTGTCTCTAGGTTTGCCTGAATCCCATTGAACTCCTGGCTTACGAAAGGGTGGTCTCGTGACAATCCCCGCAGCCTCTCCAATGAGAGATGGGCGTCCTCAATTTTCCCCTTACTGAGAAGCCATCGAGGTGATTCAGGGAGAAGGAATATGCCGAGGATCAAGATTACTCCTGGCAGAGTTTGAACAGCCATTGGGACTTGCCACTGCGCGTTGCTGTGTGAGCTAATATTCTCCAGGGAACCGTAATTGATCCAGTACGCCAGACCAACACAAAGCATGGTGTTTGCGTTGTAAAGGGCGGTGAGGCCACCTCGAATAGACTGGGGAGCGATCTCTGCGATGTAGCCCGGTCCGATCACACTTGCAGCGCCAGAACCGTAGTCTGATAAAACACGGCCGATCAGGAACTCAATTCTTCCGTTCGAATGGCCCGGATTGGCCGTCATAAGTATAGCAGATGCCACAAACAGTATGGAAAAGAATGTAAGCGCTATTCTTCGGCCGAATCTGTCTGTGACAGGTGCACAGGTGAGAGATCCCAGACCAGAGCCGAGTATGAGTACTGATGTGATCCAGCCTTTCCAATCGGCCAGTTTACCGTCGCTCATATCATCGAAATCGAATTCTGACTTGAAGGGTTTCATGGCTAAAACACCAGAAATGTTCGCTGTGTTGAAACCTGTGTAGCAGGTCCGTCAGCAATAAGTTGAGACAAGGTGGGAATGGTAGGGGATCACTTACCATGCATAGCACCAGAGAAGGAGAGGATAGCGCAGTACAAGACAATCCTCAAGGAGATGGCCTCCTTGGGAGTCTTGTCATAGATGCTTCTATCGATCAGCGGCATTGTCGGTGGACCAAGATCCTGTCATGAACAGGACAAATGAAAACAAGAAGAGTAGTGAAAGAGAAGATAATTGAGGAGGAAAGGAATGCTGGAAAGATTTGGGATGGCGGGATGCTATCCCTTTTCAACTCTCGTAAGGTCCCCCGGAGCACGATCCTTGCCACAAACAGTGCAGCAGCAAGCTATCTACCGGCGTCTGTCTGATTCTCCCACGTTCACATACGACACCAGAGCTACGATGTGGGTTTTACGCAACATGACCAGGGGTTGTCTTGGAAGATGCATTCTGTGCGCCGTGTTATCCGTCGATTACGCCTCCTGAGTCATGTCCGCAGACTAGTATGGCTCCAGAATTTAGGTTTTCCGGGGCCCCAGCAAATTTTCAGTACTTGTATGGGGGGTCATTACGTCTATGAATGAGATAGACTAACGAGTTGGCCTGACCTGGGGTATAGACTACGGGTTTCTTCCGGGGCTGGGTTTCATCTAGGTGCTGGACACTAGAGCACTGGAGAAAGCCCTTTTGATGCCATGAATAATCACCTAACACTACTGCAGATATCTCATCATAGGGCAATTGCCTTCTGCAGGGCCGACCCTTATGTTCTAATCGAAGTAACCTTTAATCTGAGACTTATACTACTGTCCACCGAATGGTGAACTCGACACACTCTGGTAAGGGCATGATAGTGAGAGCGTGGACATAGTATCAATATGCCTCGAATGCCGTTCATAAGAGGTTGAGAACTTCGGAACAAGACTATATGCAATTTATCTACAGGGCTTTTCCGGAAGAATAAAATACATCCTTCATGACCCGCTCAATCGACTTTTGGTAAACCTCGACTGCCTTCATCTTCAGAACTGTGAGCTCTAGCTTCCCGGCATTATCAGCAACAAACTGCGTATACTCGTCTCGAACTGTTCTATTGACGTTTATCTTGATCATACCGTGCTTTCGCATATCTCGGAACTGATCATCAGAAACACCATGCGTTCCATGCAACACAAGAGGAGTATCGGATATCGACTTGTGAATATCCATCAAGCTGGTTTTAATTAGTGAACCATGTTTTGTTGAGCGTGAGAGCGAGTTGGACTCACAGAGATTGCCTCCAAAAAGCCTCTGGGCCTCCGGGACCGTAATTACCATGGACATTGCCAAATGACGGAGCCAGGAATTGAACTCCAGTTTCACGTACAAAGTTCAATGCATCCTCAGGCTGAGTCAAGATTGTGTCCAGGTCAACAGTGGGGAGACCATCCTCTCCGCCCTCTATTCGACCCATCTCGGCTTCAATGGCAATGTTCCTTGCATTTGCCCTTTGTACAACGTCTTTACAACGACGAATATTCTCGGCCGGCTCGTGGATCGACGCGTCAATCATTATTGAGTCAAATGGTAGCTCAAGTGCTGTTTCGACATCATCTTGCTCGATGCAGTGATCGAGATGGACAGCGATGGGTACTTTCGCGGCGTGGGCGGCTTCGATGACGTATCGGACAAAGTGAGGGCCTTGGAACTTAAGAGTCCATGGGAATAGTTGGATGATGGCTGGGGAGTTGAGCGCTTCGGCGGCACGAATGACTGCGATCACTCCATCTTCATTGTAGCTGTCAAGGTTAAACAATTAGTGGATGTTGCTGCAGCTCGAGGTTGAGTGTTGTTTACCAATTGTATGCTCCGACGGCATAGCCGCCTTTGGCTGCGGCATCTAAAATCTGATAAGTCCGGTTGTTTTGCGGAAAGGAAGCCATCGTGGATTGCTACGAAAATGACACGAGTAACGATTCTTGCGAGTAGTGCAAATGCCGATTGATCCTTGCTACTAATGACATTATTATGAATCTTGGCTATTATGCTCCTAGCTTGATCCTTATTGGATACTGAACTGTACCCATGCTAATATCCACAAGTCCCCGTAGCTCCCCACGCACTCGGCTTTGAACCGTAGACACAATCTCAAACTTGGCTAACCTGGGTTGCGGGGTCGGGACAACGCCGATGCCACAGGGACATTAGAAGACCAATGTTCCCATGTTAAAGTTGAGGTCAAAATATCGAATTGAGCAATTTATTCCGTATCAGGCCAACATTGATTCGTCCATTTATCGCAATCATGTCTTCGGTTATTGATCGCCTCAAAGAGTTCTCCAGCTGTGATGTGAGTTTGATGGAGAAATTGTAGGGAAAGCCTTAGACCTAACATTGCCGTTAATAGATCTCCGACGGTTTATCCAAGCTCGGTCATGCTCATGGAGGATTCCTCGAGGGCATTCACCTCTACTCACCCGACTTTGTTACCGGTGACACTAAAATCGTTGGCCCGGCTTTCACTGTCAAGTTTGAGCCCAAGTCAAACACCTCCGCCCCCAAGGTGAAGGGTAATTATGTACGTCTCACGGACCAGCGATCATTGGTTATGTTTACTTACACAGGCACCTTCAGATTGATCAAATTCCCAAAAATGCTGTTGTCTTTATTTCGCAACCAGCTCCTCACATCAATGCCTGCTATGGAGGCTTGATGTCCTTGAGGGCGAAGCACCTCGGCGCTGCGGGGGTGATAATCGATGGTTCGGTCCGAGATCTTCAAGAACATCGCGACTTGGGATTCCCTGTAAGTTTCTGAGTATCACCAGTCGAGACACTGTTTGAATCTGACACAATTGGCATTCAGCTCTTCGCTCGTACACACGGAACGACCGCCGGAGGAGCAGTCTGTTTTCCCTCTCAGACCAATGTCCCCGTTCAGCTACAATCTTCCATCCAAGAGGCCACCATCAATCCCGACGACTACATAATTGCTGACAAAGATGGTGTGGTTGTATTGCCTGCCCACTTGGCTGAGAAAGTACTGGAGATTATTCCTGGTATTGTCGGGGCTGACGAGAAGTGCGCTGAAGCCATACGGGGTGGTATGTCTGTAGAAGAGGCCTTCGGAAAGTTCCGAGGCAAGAAATAGTTATCTTAGAGAAAGTTCAACAATTAGATTGATGATACTCGCAAGTGGCCATGCTATCAATAAAGTGATAAAAAAGGAAACGATGTCAAGTGTCGTATTTGCAACAACTAACGTGTCGTATTCGCACGACTCGAAGGTTCGAGGGAATATATTAGCCATTTTAGTGCCTGATTCGTGTGTCGAGCACAGGACGTACGTAGATCTTGGTCGTTTGCAAGGGGAATTGAGCATGAAAGAAAAGAAGAAATGAAGTTGCGAAGATTCAGAGAATTAGTCATAGTCAATCTAAATTGGTAACGTGCAGCAGACAACATCACCGAGACAGACCAGTTGAACCACCAATATAACAAACAAAAGATACAATGTTTAGTCTACAAACTTGGGTTTTTCTAATACTAGGACCCTTCTATATACCCATTAGTTAGCCAAGGGCGTTTCGGACAACTCCAGCTGTTCCACGCCATATTTGCTCGCCAGATCATCAAACATCTTCTTCTCAGCATCTGCAAAAGGCAGACCCTGTTTTGTTCGCTCTACAGCCAGACGGTATTCAGGCTCGCCAGGGAACAGAACCTCCTTGAAACCATCTGCTGGTGTGACACCGTGTACACGCTGTACCAAGGTATCCATACGGGATCGGAACTGCTCAGCAGACATGAAAATGTCAGGCTTGATGGCAATAAAGCAGTGACCAACATTTTGAGGCCTAGACTCCTTGTACTGATCACCAACGGTGCCGCCAAACTCAGCCCCGGACAGAACTCCTGACATGATATCCATGAGAATGGCAATTCCGGAGCCCTTGGGGCCACCAATTGGGGCCATAGATCCATTGAGAGCAGCTTCAGCATCTTCTGTCGGCTTGCCATCCTTGTCGTACGCCCAACCCAAGGGGATCTTCTCGCCACGTCGAGCGGCGCGTCGAATCTTCCCTTTGGCTACGACAGAGGGGGCCATATCCAGGATATATGGGACTTCGTTCTGACTGGGAGCGCCAGCAGCGAAAGGCGAGATACCTAACAAAGTCTCCTTACCACCGAAAGGAGGCATCTGCTTTGCCGAGTTTGTAAAGACAAGGGAGATCATACCGGCATCGAGAGCCTGGTTGACGTATGTGGCGGCCATACCAAAGTGGTTGGAGTGGTCAGCAGTGACGATGCCAATGCCGTAGGTTTGAGCTCGACGAATGGCGTCATCCATGGCCTTGGACGCAACAATAAAACCGAAGCCATTGTCACCGTCGACATGAGCCGCGACGGGCGTCTTTTCGCTTGTCTTGATGTCGGCTTTGGGGTTGACTAGTCCGCTGGTGACGCGTTCGATGTACTGTTGGAGTCGTGCGAGACCGTGGGTGTCCTGGTTGAGAAACTACTGTTAGTGTATCTCGTATCTCGATGGTCTTTTGATAGTTAGAGAGGCTTACAACACCACGAGTGTCGGCTTGAACCAGACACTTTGCCATTAATTGGGCATCGTCATCGGGTAATCCGGCTTTCGTGAGAAGTGATTGAGCAAAAGCCGTGGCTTTGGCTGGAGAGGCGTAATAGCGTGTTTGCGAAGCCATTTTGTGTTTCTGATCTGTCGTCTGATGCACCAGGATAGAATTGATGACTGTAAGACTGATTTCTAAATGTCAACAGGCGCCAGAATATCTTAATGTATAAAGTTTATATCAAGCTGGTGATTCTCTACGGCCAACTTCCACAGCTTTAGGGTGAGCAGTGACGCTCTCAGATCGGGCATAAGCCGACTGAGGGGAGACGCTATGCGCATTCTGGAAGTAACTAACCGAAACAAGACAATGAAATGCGGGGATGCGTTAGGGCAACCCGGGCTTTCGGCTTTCGTTTCTCCACTAATCTCCACAAGCTTCATATATCGGGTTTCCCCCATGGTAGACGGGTCACGGCGTTTTTGTTGCACATTCCACAATTCTCTCATCGACACGCTTCGAACCCGAAGCTCTGACACCCTCAGCCATGGACGACCAGGACTTTGAGACCAACCCGGCCCCACCCACTGCACAAGCCCAAGCCTCGGCATCGGCACCGGCACCGGCTCCGGCTCATGGCCGAAAGAAGGGAACGGCTTGTTTACGATGTCGCACCCAGAAGATCCGATGTGACGACCAACAGCCTGGATGTGGTAACTGTGCTCGAGTAGGCCATACTTGCATACGACCGGGTCTTGTGCCAAACCCCACCACGTTGAGGTACGTCTGCAAGTAACACAGTGCGTCCATGTTCTAACTTGTCCAATCACAGTCATCTGAGTCAAGTCGAGGGCCGTCTCCGTTGGCTCGAGGATGCTTTGCGTGAGGTTGCCCCTGAGAAAATGGACCAGGCTCCTGTGGTGACGGCGAAACCAGAGGATGAAGTTCCAGCCCCGATACACAATCACGCGACGCCTCCGGAGCCACTACACACACTACCAGGTACTGTCCAAGCGCAGCAGCCTCAACAGCCAATACAGCGTGTCAACTCAGGACAGACGCCACATAGCGTTGACAACGTGCTTAACGTCTTTGAGTCTACTCCTGGGTCCCAATCAGATCTCTCACAGACAGATGCTAGTCCAGCAACCTCAACACAGATCAAGCCCAGCGAGCCTCTTGCCCATGAGGTTGGACTGCTGTCACTTGCTAACTGCAAGGAGTCCAAGTATCTTGGCCCATCATCGGGTGTACCCTTTGCTAAGCTCATCTTTTCGGCTATTCCTCAATCGCAAGGCCTTGCAACTAGCTGGGCAACCCCCAGTAACACAAGCCCCCAGCGTATTGAGGCCCAGAAAGCTATCCCCTTTCCTCCCAATTGGACGTCTGAAGTTGATCTTCAACATTTCGTTGATGCTTACTTTGAAACATACCAACCACTTTACCCATTCCTCGATGAGGACTATACGCACAGCTGTTTGCAGAGTCTGTTCGCCAAGCATCATCAATATTCCCATCAAATGCCACAATTATCTGAAATAGAAGCCATCTTATCACCTGTTTATTCTGTTCAAATATTTCTCATCATTGCACTGGGCTCTCGTACGTTGGAGGCTCGGTTGTCAACAGACTTCTCCTCTGAGCGATACTTTGCAACAGCCATGTCACGTCTTGATAGTCTAGCCCTCCATGACAGCATAGAAGGTCTGCAGATCATGCTTTTGCTTATCCTCTGTGGCTTCAATTTTGTCCATGGGCCGAATGCATGGTTCTTGACATCCAACGTCATTGCAAGCTGCTTAGATCTTGGTTTTCAGAGGCGTTGGATAGATACAACAGCAACCATGACGGAGCAAGAGCAACGGTTGAACGAGATGAGAACAACACTTAGAAGTGGAATCTTCTGGTCTGCTTATTCCCTTGAACGGCAGTTGGCTGTTGTCTTGGGCCGACCTCTGACTTTACGCGACGAGGCTATTGATGTGGAATTTCCAGGTGGAGCAGCAAGCGTCGCCACGGGAAATGAAACCACGCATCTTGCTGCACAAAGTCCCAAGAGGACAAAAGTCCAGATCCCAGCGTTTCTAAGTTCTCACTATTCCTTTCAGTTTGATCGTATACTTGCTGAGATCAAGTTGACGCTATATCGTGTCGTCAACTTGCCCGATCGCTTTCCATGGCCAACAGATACTCCCCAGTGGCAAGCTGCGGTTCAAAAGTCTTGCGACGAACTCTATCGCGAGCTCACCGAAAAGATGAAATGGCAATCTCGTCGAACCGTTTCGGATCATGGCAATCGAAGCCTGGAGATCAAGTATCACCAGTGCCTCATGCTTCTTTACAGGCCTTCACCAGCAATCTCTCATCCGAGTCTCGAATCATGGCGCATATGCTACAACAGCGCAGTCAAGACTGTCCTCATATGCGCCGAGCTGCAGCGTTTTTGCAAGCTGAGTAATAGCTGGTTGACAGCACACAACGTGTTCGTTAGTGGTATCACCTTCTTGTACTGCCTTTGGATCAACCCTGGATTGTTACAAGAAGTCGGCATTGATACCTTCAGAAGCAACTCTAATGCTTGCGCTTCCGTGTTGAGGTATCTCGGCAAGACATGGAATGTCGCAGCCGATGCTTTGGAGAAGTTTGAACGCCTAGTAGAGATAACAATAACTGCTTGGATGAATCGAACGCAGGAGCATAGAACAGAGGTAGAGGCAGGACATTCTCTCATCTCTATGCACCAGTCGCAGTGGCAAGGTGGTGTTGAAGGCGATGAAGAGAGTAACACCGGCGAAGGAACCGGAATCTTTCCCTCAACCGACTTCCCCAGTGTATACAATAATGTGGATTTCAGTTCATTCTATACAGAGCTCGGAGATTTGAGTACCTGGTTTGATTTGGACTGGATAACCCAGGTACAGGAGTTTGGGGACTATCGGAATCTAGATACTATGTAAAGAACTAGGTATTGTTGACATGTGCTCAATACAAAGCAACCCAGGCGTACAAGTTCCCGTCTAGCGTAGGTACTGCGAGCGTTGCAATTAAGTGACGTATCGGAAAGCAGCCCGACTCCTCTGCTGGTCCTCCTCGGTCATTCCCATCACCTGAGCGTGTGACTCTCCCTTCATCACTTCAGCCACCTCGGCTCCTGAATCTAGTTTCTTGTTGGCTCGTTGCAGAATAATCCTCATGACCAGGGCAAGTAGAATGGTTCCAAGAGCAAAGCCTGAGTTGACTGACATGGCCAATACGTAGCGAGGCTTATCAGAGTCAGGCCACAGGTAAGATGTCCACACCTGAGAGATATTGCCCACTGCGTTGACAAAAGCGACAGCTGCGGCTCGCTTGATTCTCGGTCGGAGCATGGTTTTCTGAGTCCAAGCAAGAACAACAGCGTTGGCACCATGTCCACCGCCTACCATGAGCATCATGGCAAAGTACCTTGGGCCTGTCTGAAGGGCAGCCGCGCCGACGACAAAACCAACGATAGCCAAGGCGAGAGGCCACATGACGTGGAATGATGAGTTGTTGAGACGATCAGCCGACCAATTGTTAGCGACGGAGAATATGAGACCCAAGAAGTATGGGGGGGCTGTAAGCAGCAGAGATGCTGTCTTGGAGTAACCCAAAGTCTGCACCACTGAAGGGAAAAAGTTGGACGTAGCGGCAGCAACTTGGAGGCAGAAGAACATGGCAGCGAAGACGTACATGCGCCAGTCCTTGAAGGCCAATTTGAAGCCATAGGTCCAGTTCTCGTCGTCTTCGTCAACTTGTCCGGCGTCTTGAATCAATCGCCACTCTGCCACGGCCTTCTCCGTCGGGCTTAGCCAACGCGTCGTAGTAGGCCAATCAGGAAGGCAAAAGATTGAGCAGACGGCGATGAAAACAGTAATGGAGCCTTCAATCAAGAAGAGCCATCGCCAGGACTCAAGCCCTCGTGCTCCTTCGAGTCCATTCTTGATACCACCGCCTATCAGACCGCTGAAGGCACTGCCAAGCTGTGTAGCCGAGAAGAGAATGGCGCTGCGTAGACCCATCTCCGATCGCTTGTACCATGATGAGATGAGGAAAAGGGCACCAGCTAGAAGATAAAGTTAGAATCGTAGGTATATAGAGCACAACAAGACACTTACGATAGAATGCTGCCTCAACACAACCCAAGAAGAAACGAATAGCATATAGTCCAGCTGCATTGTGGATCACGCCAGTGAGAGTTGACAAAATACCCCAAACGGCCATGCAAGAGGGGAGGTAGATCGAAGGACGTAGTTGAGCCAGAAACATGTTGGAGGGAATCTGCATGAGGACGTAACCAACGAAGAGAATCGCAACGGCGGTCGCATATTGGGCGGCTGTGAGTTTGAGGCTATCGGCTAAGCCAGCGACTTTCGCAGCGGCAATGTTGTTCTATCAGTTACGCTCTTGTTAACAAATACGTTCCAGCCCAGGCGAGTGAGAGCTCAATCAGCGGTAGGAAAACTTACGCGGTCGAGGTAGTTCAAGACGAAGATGAGCCAGACACAGGCAAGTAAGCGCATATCAAGCTTTCGCTTCAGCTTCTTCTCTGCATCGAGGAATTCCTCTTCAGACATGATCTGAGCAGGGGCAAGACGATTCTGATCAATATTGCCCTTGAGCTCGACCATCTCGACGACGGTTTCAGCCTGCGCTTCAGCAGATTTCCGAGAGTCCATGGTTGATAAAGAGCATCCACGGTAAGAAGTAGGATGTATGATAGAAGATGGGACTTGGTTGTGATGGAGAGTGCAATTACGAAGCGTAACAGGCTGCTATTTGTATGTTTCCCTCGCGACCTGAGCGTGTCGAGAGGCCACGGATGAATTGTCTGATGTTTTACCGCTAACCCCAAACCCCCCTCATGCCCCGGACATGTTGAGCCTTTCCCCACGGGGCTTTAAGCTTGTCCCCTAGCATTAATGGGGTCCGGAGCAAACCCGAGTCACGAGAAGGGCTAGTTGTTGCCAAATGAGGGGGATTCGCAATAGTGGACAATGCTTTAATGTCAAGACGCCCAGTAGTTGCAGTCTAGACCTTAATGTACCCATGGGGCATGCTATCATCGGTATGTATCCCTGCTCCTAGCAGTAAGTGCACAGCCTTGACCAATTGCGACAAAAGCAAGAGGGGCGAGGATAACTCCGGGATCTCCAAGACACGACCTCAGATGTTTCCAATTGCTAAGTGGAAACTGAATCCGCCACCTCCGCGTTGAAGCCGTGGTACGGAAAGGTTGAATTTGGCGAAGGGACCTGCAGCTCGGCACAGAATTGCCGCGTAGAGGTTGCGGGGCTCTCCAAGGATCATGTGTACGGTCGATTTTGGCAGGGGGAATCCCGGTGTTTTCCCAGAGGCTATCAATACTCCGTAGTGACTGGTGGACGCCATCTCTCAAAGTCTGATGTTATGCAACCATGCATTTGTCGAATCATCACAGCTAGCTCTGTCTGGTTGGATGAAGAACTGAACCCCGGGGTAACTTTGGTCTATGTGTCCTGATGGATAGAGTCGTAGCGGAGTAGTCTAACACATCGTCTTTGGAGTAAACCTCTAGTATGATTAGAAAGTATTAGGAATAACTGGCTTTTTTGGCGCTATGGTCGAGGCATGTCTCTTTTGTCCTACGAGGAAGTCGAATCATTGGAGCGATTTTATTGTTCTGTCAATCACCTTTCAGTCTTGCATTCGGAGTGACACATGATTAGAGCTACCTATATCTCCTCCCTTAAGCTCCACTATACTGTCGTTCAAAGATGCTACATCAAATTTGTTGACCTCCGTAGTGCTGCTGTAGTACACTGTATACACCAGAGACAATTGCCACCACACCCATTGCACCCGGGTCTGGAATTTCGTTGGCCGAACGATCTTCATCTTCGGCCCCAACGTATGTGCTTCGTCCAAATCTGCTTGAGAGCTTAGCAGTCGCTTCACAACCGTTTCGTGCCGCCAACACGGCGTTTCCCACTCTTGTCAGAGCTTCTCCATTGTTCTGATGATCGGAAGACCTGGATAGAACTTGAACAAAGGGAATCAGCGCATCCATCATAGTTCTATCACCCTCCCGAGCAGCTGTAACCTTCTTTAAAGCATTCAGAGCATGATCGAGGGCCGCAGAGAAAGAGTTGATTGTGATTCCGCTATCTCCCACCGTGCTGGAGATGCCCGATGCCAAAGCGGTAGCAAAAACACCATACAGGGCACCAGTTGTACCACCCATACTGTAGGATATTAGGTCGGCGATTTTGACCATTCCATGTGACAGACTGCTGGTGTCGATCTGTTCTTCTCGTAGTGCGTCAACTAAGCATGTTGAGCCTTGTACCAACGTTGTGCCGCAATCTCCATCGCCGAGAATCGTATCGTTGAGAGTGATTTGAGGCTCTGCGACGACAAGGGACTTGTGAATGGACTCGATGATGGCTGAAAAGAGGGCTGAGTCACCTAGGGGGAAAGTAAGCTTCTAGTATTTCGGGATAGATAAGTAAAGCTTCCTTACATGAGATTCGTGGGACTTCTCGAGCAGGCTCTGTCTTGGTAAAAATCTCCTCGGCAGGTCGGTCTGTAACGGGTACATCCCTGGTCCAGGCGGCTGAGGAGACTTTGCTGGGCCATCCGAATGCATCGGTCGTTGAATCAAGCCAACTTAGAATCTGTGAGGATAAGGCATCGAGCTTAGGCAGGCTAAGTAATGTGATGCTGAATCCAGGACAGTCCAATGCAGAAAGAAGAGTGCCAGAGTAAACGCGGGTAGGCTTGAGCTGGTAGACACTGTGGAGCTGTGCGATGACAAGGTTCGTAATAGCAAGAACTTCCAATGATGACAAGCCCCCAAGATTGTTGATTTGTAAGACAACATCGTGATCCCCAGCACGAGGACGAGAGCTGATGTAGTTGCGCTCTTGGTCATCTCCAAGAAGGTTACTAAGCATATCCTTGATCAAGGTATTGACGTCGGGCCGAGGCTTGATGCGTCTACTTCCAGGTTCGTTGTGAATACCGATGCCAACCTCCAATTCATCGTTTGCCAGTCTGGGCTCGTGTGCTTGTCCGGGAATACTACATCCGTCTAAGCCAACACCGATGGTGCCCATATTCGCCATTGCGAATTCTGTAGCAGTGCAAATTTCATCCAGGCCAAGACCAGATGCTGATGCGCCGCCTGCAATCTTGTGGATGAGAATAGTTCCAGCGAGACCACGTCTACCGACCAACCCAGAGCGAGTACGGCCAATGGAGACATCATCAGCTACGACAATCAGGCGAATAGGTAGGCCAGTGGCAAGGCGGAATCGCTCTGCAGCTAGTGTAAAGTTGAGTTTGTCGCCTGTGTAGTTCTTGACAATGATAAGAGTCCCTCTTGGGGACTGTATAGTTCGAAGTGCTGATTCAACTTGTGCTGCGTTTGGGGAGGCAAATACAGCCCCACAGACGGCAGCATCAAGCATGCCTGTTCCGACAAAGCCAGCATGGGCAGGCTCATGGCCAGAACCTCCTAAGGATTGATATCAGCATCATGTAAGAGCAGTCAAGCAAGGCCCTTGTAATTGTGTTGAGGCTTTGAGGTGACAACTTACCTCCACTTATGATGGTGGGTCGTGCTTCTCGGTCTTGAGCATCACGGTATATGACTGGAGATAAGAGGTTAGTCACGGCACTAGCTATGGGGTGGTCCTTACAGCGTACCCTTGTACTTCTCATCTAGACGAAGCGAGGGATGTAAGCTCAAGAGGCCGTTGATCCCATTTGAGAGGGCACTCTGCCCATCTGGGACAAAGGTATGGGCCTTCTGAGTGGCAACAGTTGCAACCGTCATTGTCTCACAATTGATAAACAAAGATAAAAGGAATTTGAGAAGAAAAGCATGAGATCACACGAACATGTCAAACTCGCGACGTGGAATGTTATATAAAATGGATATGTTGATTATCACAGCAATTATCTAGACTTGGGCGTGTGATAACATCTACTAGGCTTGCTTCAAGTTCGAAGGCGCAGCTGCCCTGCCCTGTATAAATTCTGAGTCTAGAACCCGAACATGAGATCTCTAGACCAGGGGGGGTCGAAATGAGGGGGTGGCACATCGGCCAAACACCGACATCGTGACATGGCGGGCTAGAGATGGGCTCTAACGGAATCTACGGGGTTTCCCCGACTGCCTCCACGACACCAGTCTGTTCCTGAACCACTCACTAGAACTCCCCCTGGATTACCTACTTCATGCTCAAGGAGCCAAACAATCTGATCCCAAACACCTTGTCATCTTCGCTATACTCAGAATCTGCTCCTAGCAAAACTTCACACGCACGACTTGTGAACTCATAACGGAAATCTTCACAATGACTCTCATTCACATGGGTACGTTACTCCAGATAACCAAAGGTGTTTGAAGCTAACCCGATCTTGGTAGTGTTCTTCAAGTTCCGACCCGAAGTCACAAAGGAGCACAAAGAGACCTTCGTCCGAGAGCTCAAGAAGCTCAAGAACCTACCATGCGTCAAGAACAACCGACTTATTGTCGGAGGACCATCCGTTACCGATCCAATCGAACGCAGCAAAGGATTCGAGTTTGCTCTTTTGAGTTACCATCAAGATCGCGCAGCATTGGAGGAATATCAAGCAAGCAAAGAACACGCCTGGTAAGAACACGGAACTGTCGAAAACCCGATTTTCCCAGTACTAATTTGTCTTATAGGGTGACCCAAACATACATGTTTCCTTACAAGGAGGATTTATGCCGGTTTGACTTTGAGGTTGATCCTGAGGACGAGTACATGTGCACATTTGAGGCGTTGTCAAAGTTGAGTGGCCTTCAGACGCCAACCGAGAGCGTCAAAGAGTAAAACTGGGTACATGAGTTTTCGTTATCATAGAAATGCAATAGTTTTTAAAGAATACATTATACTTGACCATTAATCTACCCTACTCGTTGCGGAAACATTTCTCCCAATGTCCTTGAGTATGTCTGCGGGGATAGCAGTAACTAGCTTATACCCGGTAACGACAGCGGTCTGGGTTAGTCCGTTTCTCGGCTTTACTGCGACGGAGCCATCCGTCACACCGGAATGATGCCGATCAGCCCCTTGTCACAAGGCATTATCCCGAGTCTCGGGTCAAAATATAATTGCAACCTACAACGCCTTGTTTCGGCCTAATCCTTCTTCACATTCGTCACTGTACACCACAATGCAATCCCTTCTTCTGCCTCGGTTGACCACTTGTGGTATACCGACTTTTTGTCGGGCATCTCATTTGGCTCTGTCACGTTATGCCGGTATCCGATTCTCCTCCTCCAAAGCATCTGCACGCGTCGCCGTCCTCTACCAGGCATTGGACCCTCCCATTATCAATGGTGTCCGTAAGCCCAAGAAGCCTGGCGGTTATCAGGACTCGGGCGCCGATATCGCCTACAACCTCAATCACTGCGACAATGTCCAAGTCGTAACACCAAACAAGTCGCCAGATCCTCTGAAAGACGGGGATTGGTGTTTTCCTGATACCGAGGAGGGTATTCTGGAGGCAATTAACAAGGGCGCAAACTATCTTTGGTCCAATACTATTGTATTCGCCTCGCATCCATTGCAGACGTCGACCCAACTCATTCCCTTCCAAGATGGCGTCCGAGTCATTGGTCAAGGTCCACTGGTAGTCGACAAATACGGCGATAAAAAGTTTGTCAACGATTACTTGCGGGCTGTTGGCGGATTCACTATGCCACGAACGTTCACTGCGTCCTCGCTGGCCGAGGTGGCCAAATCGGCTGATGACATTTCTTACCCAGTTGTTGCCAAGCCAATTCGTGGGCGTGGCAGCTTCGGTGTTAAAGTATGTCATAACAAGAGCGAGCTGTTGGCTCACGCTGAGGAATTATCCAACAATTCTATGGCTTTCATGGTGGAAGAGTTTCTCCAGGGCGAGGAAGCAACGGTGACTGTCATGCCCCCTACCGCCAAAGGCCAAGACTATTGGTCTCTTCCCATTGTCACTCGCTTCAATCATGAGAACGGAATCGCACCATACAATGGCGTTGTAGCCGTCACCGCCAATTCAAGAGTGATACCCGAGAATGGAATCGGCCCTCTTCATGACCGGCTGGCTAGAGAATGTGAACGGGCAGCTAGTCTTCTTGGACTGACTGCTCCCATTCGCATTGACGTCCGAAGATTCAAGGACTCGTCTGAATCACCCTACGCATTATTTGATGTTAATATGAAGCCTGTAAGTAAATCTTGTGCGTTTGTTGCTTTTTCTCTTACTAACAATTATAGAATATGACAGGTCCCGGCCGTCCCGGTCGTGACGACCAAGCCAGCTTGACTTTGTTGGCTGCAAATGGCCTGGGATGGGATTACAAGGAGCTTTTGCGACGAATTCTGGAGACTTCAAGTCCTCTTAGGGTCCTGAGAGATCTCAAACCTGTAGAGAAAGTAGAGTGAGTAAACCACTAGCTGCAGTCTTTTTGTCAGTCAAAACCGGGGCCTTTTGCCTCGTTTGAGGCCCTGAGAACCTAAGAATTTAGTTTTCTTTCCGTGTCGGAGGCATTATAAGCCAATATCAGCATAATTGCCTTCCGAGCTCCACCGCAGCAAAGGCATAACACCATTTTCTGAATATGAAAGCCTGTCAGGCGGGTTGATAAATAATTGATGCTTTACCTAAATTTAGATAAGAGATAATAAAATAAATTAGGCATTTTACTATGTAGTTAATGTTTACCCCAGAACATGCAGTAGTTGTTATAATGATTTATCCCTGATTGACTGGGGAGTAGCTTAGTAGGTTAAAAGGTGGAAGTTAGAGGAAGACTTGCTTAATGGGCAGAAGGACTTATGCCTTATAGCTAGTCTTATAAGCTATTTATTTTAGATAGAGTTTATTAAGGCTGCGTTATAGTAGCTATAATTAGAAGTGACTTTATTAACCTGAGTTACTAAGC